>CAJPEV010000230.1:30691-157466 GCA_905338385.1 Darwinula stevensoni | reverse complement strand
CACGAGATCACAGTCCACGCATTCAAAGTTCATCTTTCTTGTCCTTATTCTTGTCCTTGTCCTTGTCCTTGTCCTTGTCCTTGTCCTTGCCCTTGTCCTTGTCCTCGAATGAGAATTAAATGAATTTACCAGACGGTACCATTCGATAACAGTTACATTTTGACCGTAGAGGTTCATCACCCAAGCGAAAGAAAACCACCACGTCGGTTGCAAGGGGGACGCCGAAACGGAATTCCAACGATGAATTTTTCTATTCGTTGAGGTGCGACGGGAGTCCCGCCTGACTGGAACTTCTACAAGTACTTGGTGAACCACGAGGGGGAAGTACTGAACGTCTGGGGGCCGAAGACCCCCGTCGAGGACATCTTCGACCAGATCCAGTCGGCCATCGACGCGGCCAAGCGGGCTGCCAAGCAGAGGGAGAAGGGCAAGGGCAAGGACAAGGACAAAGAAGAGGTCGAGACCGTGGACAGGGGCAAGGACAAGGACAAGGACAAGGGCAAGGACAAGGACAAGGACAAGGACAAGGACAAGGACAAGAATAAGGACAAGAAAGATGAACTTTGAATGCGTGGACTGTGATCTCGTGCATCCCCACGAGCCGAAAGCGTTTCGGGAACGTTTGTGATTTTTCTGTCAGTCCCTGACAGTATTTAAAAACTTCTAACTCAACATTTCCCCTTTTCTCTCTGGCTCGAGTGAGTTTTCCTGATGTGAACCGAAGCTGCCAAGAACCTGCGACCCGTATGATGCAATCGGGCTTATATTGAACAATGAAAAAAGTTTTTTGGAGGAGGAATTTAGGAGGAATTTTGAAAATGAAATTTGCAGTGTGGAAGTGTGTATTCTTACACACAAAATAGAAAAAGAATATAATTTAAAAGGATTATATCAGGTACATTTCCGGTGCCCAATTTGTTTTGACCCGAAAACTGGGAAGTACTTACTCTTCTGCAAATTTCCATTTGATGCCATGCATCTTATGCAAATAAAGCCGTGTCTCTTTTGACTGTTTCGATTTCAGTTCGACATTTGAAAAAAAATTTGGGGGGGATTTGCAAAGTCGATAGGGCATCAATTGCAAATTTTTCCGGTAATTATTTATTTAGGTGTATTTGAGAGGATTCAATGTCAAGAAATACATTTAATTCACTCGTTGCAATTTTAGATTAATTCCGCTAAAACCTGCGAAGGGAGACCGACGTCGAGTCGAATTTAAATACTTGCTGCGGCCGATAAAGCAATAATTTGGGACACAGTGATGCAAATACAACTGCAGAACCGTAGGGAATTCCAACATATTTACCGTTACTACGGTAAGCCGATTCCTAACGGCTGAAATCGACTACTCGCTTCTTGCCCGAGGGGAAAATGCCGCAGCAATATAAAAAATGCATATGAAACACGAACACATTAGAGGGTTTCTCAACATCTGGCTGAAGCCAGAAGGTTGGCATTTTCCGATCGATTTAAGGCCTTAAATCACACCTCGGATGCCGACAGGCATCAATTGCTTTCAAGCTGTAAGGAATTGCAGCTCACAATCCCATATTATCCATTTCTTTTCAAGGTTCTTGCGCTGAGTACCAGTAAGGCATATAAAGTACCACTTTCCTCCCTTCAAAGTAATGATTTCCTATAACATCATATAACTCCACTCGAGAATTGTTTTCCAAATTTTTATAAATTACAATTGGCATCGGGTTGGGTCAAAACAGAGACGGAATTTTTAGACATAATTGCGCTCAGACATTGGCAATGTCTCTTCCCAGCCATGAACCAAAAATGACTGCATCATAAAGAACTTGCCAAGGAATGGTACTGTAATTGTAAGTAGTTTAAATATAAATGAAGAAACTTTTAGGCCAGCACTTTGCACTTTTCCATCTCTGTGCAATGTTCTACATTTCAAACATAACCTGCAGAGACAAATGGTACATTTAAAAAATTAAAGGAGAGCAGATAAACTTTGCATTTGTAGATGATGGGATGAGTCATTACAGGCGTTATGACCAAGGTGTGTGAACGTGCAGGCAAAGAACATGAGGTAAGGAAAAGACACCATAATGACATGCTAGACGACAAGTCCTTAAAAATTCCATGGAGTGTGTAAGTTTCCACAACAACTTCAAGTGAATGAGGACACATAAAAATGAACAATGAGATTTTCATTATAGAAATGGATGATGAATTGCACTTGCTCACCACAGATCAGAAATGAAACAGAAGCAGAGCTATTTCCCTCCAGAAACATGAGAATGGCACGACCTTCTCGAGACATCACAAATTGGTCACATATGGGGTTCATCACTCAGGAAATTCAAATATGTCTACTCTCAAAAAGATCACAAAAATAAATTAAATCACGAAAAACAACGAGCACGATCGAAGGCCGACAAAGTCTCACGCGGCATCTCGTATGAGCGTAAAATACGAGGAGAGGAGTTCCTCTCCCTCTCGGATGCGACGGGTCGAAACGAGGCAGACGATGCGGCCGCTCGCCCGTTCCTCCATGGCGTACTGAGCGTACGGCAGGAGGCTTCTCAGCTTCGTGGGGAAATCCATGGGGACATCGCATTCCTGATATGCCACATTTGCTGGCCACTCTGCTTGCAAGATGTCAGGGCAAGAAAGGACCACAAATCAGAAACTAAAGGGTCAACTCTTCCAAAAAAGACCACACAAAATGGACCGGACGAAAAGAGATCACCTCTAGTGGCATTGTTGACAAACTGCCCAACACTCAACGGATTCACGGGGTGCGGAGTCAGCCAGGACTCCTCGGCCGACGGGAAAGGCAAGATGCGATCTCGTCTGCTGCACGATCTATTGCAAAAAAGACCATTGTAGCACTTGAGATGTAATGGGTATAGAATTCAATTTTGGCATTGAGGAAGATCATTCAGATTTTTACCTCTTCACTACCAAAATTTTCGTATAAATTCCTCAAAACACCCAATTTTTTTCACATCAATAATGCAATGAAACACTGTTACATGTCTTTTTCACTTCATAAGCATTAGCTGGCTACAACACAACTCCTTTTGTGTCATGACAAGGTGTCATCAAAGAGTTAAATGTTCACCGTCACGATAACACTGTTATCAATGGTAGCAAAGGGGTTAACAAAGCAGCAATGTTGAACAGATTCAGATGCAAAATGAATTGGGAAAGCAGAAAACCTAAATTCCTGAGGTTGTTAGTGACATCTTTGCAACTACTGAAAAAAAAAATCTGCAGATTGTTGAATGCTCTGCCATGGTTGGATCTTATGGACAACATTTGAGGATTGTGCTGGAGGGACTTGACAATTTGGCATTGGCATAATTTGACACCAGTGCTCTTTCTATATCTACTACAGCAAAAGGACACACACAAACATAAGGCAATGATGGAGATGAATGTAACTGAAATGTGACTTGGACACCAACACCTTCCTCTGGGTTCAGATCAGAGTTTCTCACAATAATGACATACTTCAGAGAGTAGTCAATACCATTCCTCCCCATTCATGAGCCATGCATGAACATCATAGGAGTGGATTCAGCAATACATGGCAGACTCAGCAGCAACCATATACACGAATCCATTCCAACTTCCATCTTATTTTAAATGAGTAGCAACCTCTGTAGGAAATTTACTCTTAAAAATACTTCATATTATATTCCAAGGCATCAATGTCAAGGCCTTCCACCAAACTTCTAAATTGACTGAAAAAAAAAATTTCAGGCAAGGTGAGGAAACCTGTAAATGACTGCAGATATACGCCTGTGATGCCCGTCAATGAGGAGGCCATCAGAGCACCTGAAGATGAAGGGATTTCCCAGGCTCTGAAGAAGGATGGGATTCCATGGCATGTAACGTGTTCCAGGATACAAGGCCACCAAGGTTCCCTCAGGTATTTCCCCATCGGCCACGCCCACACCCGTTCCTCCGTGAGGCAACTTGGATGCCCCTTTTCTGATAGTGAAGCCACACACTTTGTGCATGACCTGGAAAGGAGGTGCAAGTCTGTATGAGTCCAATGGGAATCGGGCTTGTAAAATAATTGCAACCAAAAGTTGTTCCTGGAAAGTCCAGAATCCAACCTTGAGATTCTTCAGGTGGATTTCAGGCCAATCTTTCTTCTCGACTGACATCTCAAACTTCGACATGACCTCAACCAGAGAAGATACGAGCCGACCATCAGACACAATCTTGTCGGCATCACTTGTTGCCAAGCGCAAGTTCCTGCGGGAACAGAGGGCATGAGAGGGAACAGAGGGCATGAGACGACTTCCTCACAATCGGAGATGCTGACAGCCCGATTAGTTTCTAACCTGTCCTTGAGGTTGGTAGCAATCCACGGTACAAAGCGATATCTGTAGTTCTTCCATTTGCCCAAAACATTCCTCCATATTGCTTTCAGGTCCACTGCCATGCATGATGTGCCTTCTATGGAGAAATTTGATAAGACCGAAACGCTAAGATGACATGTCGCTTTCTCATCGGCCTCCTGCAGGCAACCGTTCGAGCTGCAAGACGTCCTGAATCCGCTTTCAAGACCTTCTACCGACTTATGTTCGAGATATAATAAAACCACTGGCCTGTCAAGAAAAAAATTCATTTAATCCTTCATCCCACTCACAATTAGATTCTTCTGAAAATAACATTTGTGTCCTTAAATAATTGAGAGATATCGAGAAGGCTATCACATCAAAGGAGGAAAGAGAGTTTGTTCTTCAGAGGACTTGGCTCGCTGAACTCTGACTGTAGTAGATAACAGCTCCTGTGAAATTCACCCCAGCTGCAAGGACAAACACTGGGAACCATCGTCCATGGGAAGCCATCACCAGTTCAGCTGTGACAGGTCCGCAGAGGATGCCTGGAATTGTTGCCTGTTAAAAATCAAATCTGGCAGTTAGGGATAGGAATCGCAAGAGGAACGAAGAGGAAACTCAAGGCATGTTCCAGATAGGGCTGTCACGATAGCAGTTTTCAAAACATCGATCCATCGACCTGAACTACCGATAGTGTATCGATGCATCGGGGTGGGGGGGGGGGGCCGGAGGATTCAATCTTTTCCCGCCTAGATCGGGCGGAGGTTTGACTTCCATCGTTTCTTGCCTGCATCGGAGCGCGGACCTCTATCCATCTTCCATAATCTCACGCTTGTGATCGGGGGGGGGGGGGGTGTGACCTTCGCAACGAGTAATGAAACCTACCATGCCTCCAACTATCGAAATGATATCCATTCATCGATGGATGCATCAGGGCAGCCCAAGATCTGACCTCTCTGCGGGTCAAAGTGAAAAACGTCTGAAGGTTTTCCCTGATTGTGTAAATTGGGCCGGAAGCGTTTCTCTCTCGGTGTACGCTGGTGAATCGCGGACCGCATCGAGAGCGTTTGCGGGCCGCGAGTTTGAGACTCGTGTTCTACACGGTCTGCTTTGGAATTCGGCACTGACAGATAGCAACCTGCCGATGATGCCATACCTGTAGTTGCTGTACAGTACAACCTTGGAATAAGCAACGTCCAGGTAAAAAAAAAAAAAAAAAATTCACTTTGAATTCACCTTAAGTAAAGATGTAAAATGCCCCAGGGAAAGTTAACAATTAAAAAAAACGAAAGCCTGCATACTAAGGAGAAAGACAGGTATACAGAGAGGGGAAAGTACCACCGATGCACGTTTCGAAATGAAAGGAGTATAAGAACAGTCCACTTTCATAGCATGCACCTGATGAGATCGAGCCAAAGACAAACAGCAGAGAAAAAAATTCTCGGTCTTCCCTCCCTCTCCTTTCCCACTTCCCGTCTCCGATCCATGTTTTTTTTTTTTCCCCCCTTTCCCGTCCAGGGTTGTGCAACCTTTATCGGCAACGGGCAGCATGGAAATGCCAGACTCTCCACGCGGGCCATAGAATGCAAAAGAAAAGGCTCCCCTCTTTTGCCCTCAGGGCATATAAGGGCATAAGGTTGCTCTGATTGGCTGGTGATTCTTACCCCCGCCCCACCCCTAAGAAAGTCCAACGCCAAAAATTAGCCTTTGGCATCGAGAACCTTCATCCTCGAGACATACGTAGCGCCCCCGCGTGAGGAATAATTAGGGCAAGGAAGTGAAAGGGCTCAGTCTATTTCTAGTTTAGTTACTAAGGGATGACCAAAGCTGTGATGGGCCTTCGGCCGCAAAGGAGCTTATTTCATCTGTTACCCCATTATGCATTACTGGGCCGCAAGAAGCAGGTCCACGGGCCACATGCGGCCCGCACATCCCTGATATAGTCAGTCCCAGCATTTCCAGAATTTGATTGTGATAAGAAATTGCTCGCCCATGCGGGTGATGCCGCCTCTTCCTTTCCCCGCACGGAAAGTACGGTATTGTACTGTACTCGCCTCAATCCAATAGGACATATCTCCTTTAAAATCTTTTCCCGATACATCGCGATAGTAAAAAAAACTATCGATACCTTCAACCATCGACAGTGGTATCAATGCATCGATCTATCGTTGACAGCCCTAATTCCATATTCCTCACCAAGGTATTCGATACGGCAAAGGTGACCCCAGAGTGATTGGGAGCAACATCCACGTGGTTGCTCATATGACCCGCAGAATTACAGGCGCACAGGCCCATGGATATGGAAATGAACCTGCAAATCAGAAACATACATTTTTTTACAATTCAGGAAGGGGAATTTGGATTCCAAATGAGTCACGGTGAAGGTAATACTAAACGACCACTTACATCACAGCAAGAGCAAGGTTTCCCACTGCACAGAATGCTAGCAGAAAGATTGCCGGGCCAATGAGCCCCACAGCAGTCATCAGTCGTCTCACTGATAACACTGTCCATCGGTTAGAAATCAACTTATCTGCCCAATGTCCTGCCACTGAAAATGAAACCATAAGCCCCATTAATACAGCTGCAAATGCAACAATACATACATTAATAATGTTGCAATACCCTGGGTATACAGGGTGAATACAAAGTCTGTTACCAAAAATAAATAATTCTGGGGGCTATCAATACACACGATGCAAAGTTGAAAAGTTACACGATGGTAGTAAAAAAGTGGAAGTTTTTTCAGAGTCACATGTTAAGTTTGAACAGACTCAACATGATCTGCCAACAGAAAATTAATTTTTTTCACTATTTTTGTCCCAGTTTTTCTTATAAACTCCTCTGCTTTTGCTCTATTTTTCTTAAATATGCAGGTGAGTCATGGCTACCGACAAAAAAGTGATTAAAATGCCACACCAAAATCTAAAATAATTGCTTTCAATATATGGATAGCATGAGTGTTTCCACTCATGTGCAAATACCCTTTTTTTGGTTGAACTTTAACTGAGAAACATCTTCAAGGTGGACAACAACAAAAAAATCATGAGAAGTTCCATGAACTGGGAAGTGTGTTAGATTGCAATTTCTTCTTAAGTAATCCTCAAAAGTGCTTGAATGCACTTTAAATGTGCTTCAAATGACATTACAGTTTAAAAAAAATCCAGTAGAGAGTAGTGAGACCTTCCAGAAAGAGGGTCACCAAGCTCTCATCCTCTAACACGAGACTACTCAAAAGAGCCTTCATTAAGGAGGAACCTCCCGCAAGACTGACAATGTGCCCTGAAAAGTCTTTGCACTTGAATGGGACATTCATGCACCCCCATCCATGAAAGAGCCTTTTTTCTTCTAGATTCTAGTGCAGGAGTGGTGTATTTTAAGGGGGGGGGGGGGGGGGGGGTGCAGCTCCTCCCCCCCTCCTGTGCCCCCTTGGAGGTAATAATTTTCCCCCCTGGTGGGGTTTGATGTCCCCACTCTGTTGCCCTGCCCCCCCTGATACTTTGGCCAAAAACGCCACTGTAGTGCAGCACTTAGAATCACTTTCATTAAAGTTATTGGCCACAACTCACATGCAAATAAAAGAAAAAAGGTAGAACCAGTGGAAATCTTGGGAGAAACAGAATCAAAACCAGTGAATAACAAAAGAAAATTAATTCTCTGTTGGTAGCTCCATGTTGGTTCTGTTCAAATTGAACAAGTGACTTTGAAAAAATAAATAAATAACTTTCCTGCTACTATTCTGCAAAGCTTCAACTAAGCAGTTGCTGTATTTTAGCCTCTAGAAGTTTTTGTCCTTGGGATGTTGTCACCGTTTGATCAAAATGGAAGGTATGCTAAGGCAGATCAATGCAATGTTCTGAGGAGAGAATGAATGGAGCTGTCCCAAGTACCAATGTTTAAAGCACCAAATTATCATTCAAAGTTGGTGATTGGTGTGAGAAGAAGTAAAAGAAAATGAAAGATGAGAGTTCTGACATTTGGGTTTTATGACCCAAAATGAACCAAAGAGGAATCCTGAAGATAAGTTCTTCAAATAATTGCAGATATGAAAGCCACTCTGAAAATCA
The DNA here is from genome assembly GCA_905338385.1 of Darwinula stevensoni. Taxonomy (NCBI): domain Eukaryota; kingdom Metazoa; phylum Arthropoda; class Ostracoda; order Podocopida; family Darwinulidae; genus Darwinula; species Darwinula stevensoni. The sequence continues at coordinate 149,080 of CAJPEV010000230.1, read as the reverse complement.
GATATACAACACTTAGAAGAGTGGAAAAAAAAAGAGGCAACCTTGTCGGTCTTTTTTCTTTCATAAAATTTTAAAATTCATAATCACTCCTCATATAATAAGAGCTTCTCAAAAGCAACTCACCAACTCCCACGAGAGAATTGACCAGGTATGGGACAGCAGTAAGGCTCATGCTAGTAATGTTGGCCCCAAGGTCCCGTGAGAGATAGGTAGGGAGCCATTGCATGATGATGTAGTTGCTCCAATTCATAGCAAAGTGAGCTATATAGATGGCCCACAGAGGCCAATGGATGAGGAATTCCGTCCAAGGCACATTCAGTTTAGTCACCTACAGATTCAACAGAAACTACTTAGTGCAATTGGTTATACATAGCAGCATGATTGACAGATAATGCCTAACCTTGGGTAGGACAAAAGGAATGTGGTCCAGTGGCTGAGCATGAGAGTCTTCATAGAAGATGGCCCAAAGCAATACCCAAGAGAGCCCAAGAAACCCAAACAAGTAAAATGCTTGTTCCCATGCTATGTGTGGTGTTACCTGCAGCAGAACAAACAGGCATAGGCCTCAACCCTAGATGTAATCGACCATCACAGTATGCAACATCATGACTCAGAGCAACAACTCTAGGCATAAAATTTCTTGGTATAAAAACTAAGTGAAGTTTTAAACACAATCAGAATAAGAGAATAACTTACATGATCAATGTTCATGTACCACTATTTACTTCATAACAAAGATGACAAACAGTCCTTACCAGTGAAGCAACAACTTGACCAACAGAACCAGCAGCTATCAGGTAACCAAAGGCACGTGACCTCTCCTCCACTGGAATCCCATGAGCAAATATGTGGAATATTGTGGGTAAACCTGAAAACATTTGGGCAAACAGAAACCTGAGTCCAGAAGCTACGAGAAAAGGTACGTAGTAACATCATGAAAATCTAGACTCACCCAAACCCTCTCCCAATCCAAGGAGGATACGCGTCAAGATGAGCACATAGATGTTAGAAGCCACCAGTGGCGTGACAACTGTGGTCAAGGACCACAAAAGGACAGCAAACAGAAGCACCTTCTTCCCTCCAAAGCTACTCCCTGCTGTTGCTCCTACCAACTGCAATAGTTACTGCATTAGGGACCACATCACTTTCCATGGTGCTTTACCCCAAAAAAATTATTATCAGCTATGACAGCTGACATTAAGAAATACAGGGTGGGCTGAAAAAAACCAGACAGTTTTCTACAATACACTACATTTCACTCACTGCATAAGTTTTGATGCAGTTTGTGGCATTTGAACAAGGAATACGTAAACTTTAAAATGGTTTACTTATACTTCAAATATATATTCAACAGTTTCATAAATTCAGGAGCTCATAAGAATAAGAAACAATAACAGCATTGCCACACACTCAAATGCAGACAGCATGTGACCTTCAGCCACCATCTTATCCATCCCCACTGCTACATAAGCAAAGCTGTTTTTATTTTTAGTTCATATAAGCTTCAGAATTTCTGAAACTGTTGAGAACATTTGAAATGTAAGTACACCATGTTAAAGCCTAGTCATTCCTCTTTCAAATGCTGCAAACTGCATTAAAAAATATGCATTGAGTGCAGTATAGCATTTTGTTGAAAACTGTCTGGTATTTTTGAGTCCACCCTGTATAGACTTCCTTGAATGGCAGTGAACAAAAATATGGCCATTCCTTGTCCACATTGGCTTCTGTATTTGAAGAAAGCCAATCATGTAAGGACAATGAGAAAAGACATTCACAAGGACAAACACTTGATTTTGGGCCTGGACATAAGCACATGGACGTTAGCAAATTATAATTACAGGACTACCTGACCAGCATGGACAGTAGAATGACTTTATGAAAGCAAATAATAGGTAGAGGCCTACAAATCCATCACCACACTGAAAATATAGTTCTATTATACACTTTATTGCTGGAGCTCTCTTGAGAAACAAGAAGCCATAAGGTCTTCCTATGTAGCATGAAAAAAGCACTGCATATGGAACTACTAAGCCCTGAGCTAATTCACCTTTATATTGGTTCTTTCGACAAACTGGTACCAGGTTGGCAGCAAATTCTTTGTTCCTCTCTTTCTCCTGAACAGCGCTCGGAAAGGATGCTGAAAAAATTGTGCAGATGGCATGGATGCATGGCATTCAGTGCAATCAATAGTTCCCAGGCAATCTAGATAAGGTATTATTAGCCACAAAACAATCTCATGCTGTTTGATCCAAAACAAAGCAACTGAACTCTCAAAATGCACTCAAAACTCTCAATTTGTATTAATAAGGCAAAATTGAATTCACCTGAGTTGTGAGGTAGCCAAAGGCAAAAGAGGATAGGACCCAGCCCTGCCAATATAAAGTCCAATGAAATTGGTCAGCCATGGGCACGATGGCGATGGGCATGAGAACGCGATCAGCAGCATTGATGAAATTGGCGAGACTACACAAAAGAATGATTTGGGAACTTCTCCCAGGGGGTGAAATAATCATGACCATTCTTTTGATCCCTGGACATCCCTCTTTTTCTTTTTGGAGGGTTCCAGGGATCTGAACACCTGTGTGAAGGTGCTCTCCTCTTAATTCAGAATGAATGAATCTGCCGTACATACCAAAAAATAAAAGTCTATGTTAATGAATGCAAGTTGTCGAATCAGTAATAAACAATGTGACACACTCAGGTAAGCCTATGATACAATTGGACCCATGTACAGGCTGTTCAGCGAAAACTCACCCTTAATTTATACCATAATAGCCAACAAGATTACTGAATCCATTACAGTAGAATTCTCAAAAATTTGCATGCCAGGTCCCTCAAAAACATTGGGGCTCAAAGTAGTCTTAGGCACATCTGGGAAAGCAGATGGAAATGCAAGACTAGCTAATGGAGACATTGAGGGATATGCTTTGAATACATTGATGAGAGAAAAAAGAAGCAAAACTGAAAAAAAGAAAGCTTTGTTATATACCATATTAAAGATTTTTAGAGCTTTGCTTGGCTTTACTTTCAAGAGAATAGTGATGGGACTGTCACAAATGGATGTCAGTCAAGAAGCAAAATCCAAAACCCATTCCCTTCCCTGTCCTTTTTTCAGCTCATTGCTGTCTAAATCAACAATCAAAGATTGTAGGAGTGAACCCATAAACCATCTGCCACATTATGCCAAGTCTCCAATATTATGGTTGCATTGAAAGAAACATGCACCTATTCACAAAGTTTCTCTGGGAAACAACTAAAACCAAATCATATAGATATGTAGAAAATTACAAAGAATTTTACTCAATCTTGCATAATTTTCAACCATAAAAAATAAAAAATGGAAAAAGCAAACTAGGAAGAGAAGAAGGGGAGTGAAAATGTTCCAACAGTCACCTGCTTTTTCTGCTCTTCCCAGAAACAATGTCAACTACTTCCTTAGCTATAACAATTTTGGGAAAGATACTGAGGAAGAGTACCACTGGAAGAAAAAGGGGAAAGCAAACTCCCTATAATAATTGAAATGCAATAAATTATAGTAGGGCCACTCTTTAGGCTGACACTCAAAGGAACAATGACACTAATGACGTTATCATGCAGATGGTGAAAAATACCCTTTGTCCTTTGTGGCTCTGTCAGCAAGCCCTCAAGTTTATTAGTTTGGGGTAATAAAAAATTTAGGGTCCTCAATGATTTTCTTGGGTTAGCACACCTCTTAGGATCACCCCCCACCATAAATAGGATGATGGATGGGGAGGCAAAATTCGCCTGTGTCAGCCTGAGGAGTGGCCTGACTATACCTGGAAGACCAAGAATACCTGTCTATAATGAATATGAGGCTCTGTTCCTAAAAACAAACTTGGTGAAATGACCAAGGGGCTGTAGTGTGATAAAAACCAATTCATTATGAGATCTCAAAACACTAATACAAATGCAAAATTTAATTCTCCCAGATGAAAGCTCTAACAGCTAAGGGGATACATTCTTCCTTTTTTTAATTATAAAGAATATTGTTCAGACATTCAAATTTTATTTTGCTGCTTGCCTTAATCAAAGGAACTTTCTGCAATAAGGTTAATCATGGCAAGAGAAACAAATTCAATAGTACCCAACATAGAGAAACTATGAATACCATTATACACAGGTACATGCCATTTCCAAGGAAAAGAGAGACACTTCCCTTCAAGTACATCAGAAATGTAGGAAAAATTCCATTTACTTTCCCTCCTTGTAAGAAATTCGAAGATCTGGAAGAGAAGCAATACACAAGTTGGGATGATGCACCTCAATGTTCAACTGTATGCATTCATGACATGTCAGTTCTGATCTATCCCAAACAACTCAATATGCTTCCTCCTGTATCAGCAGGCCTATGGCTGGGTCTATATTATATGTATAACTTCCATTAATAAATAAAAAAACATGCCACAGACATTAACTCTGATTTCAAAACACAATCGGATTTGAAATAGGCCTAATGTGGTAATAAGGCAGGTAAGACATAAGCTCCTGATCTAACCTGGCTTCAAGTTCAAAGATGCTTTAGAAGAAAATACAAAAATATGAAAAACAGGCTCAGCTCAAATGGATACACATAAATGAATCATTAAAACCAGTAGTTTTGTACTATTTTTTTTTTAGGCTTCCATTCTACTTATATTAGCACTATGACCAAGAAAACTGACTAGTACCACCTCTGGTACATGCAGCAACCCCTGAAGCCTGGTGCAAAGTCATCATCCTTCATACTAGGATCCCAATAAGTAGTACTCTCCACTGCTCATAGGCTTATTGAATCAATTAACCTAACCATGGTGAGCCCATGCTTGCTGCTACACTGTTACATTCCCAAAAAAAAAGGAATTACTTCCCCATCCATAAAGAATTAATAAACCAAGGCAAGGTGAGACCTTGTTATTCGAGGTAAAGCATAACCAATAATTAAGCATGCAGTTCTACCGCAAAAGTTTATTAGACATCCAAGAAAACAAAGGGTGAAGTGGAATGATAACTTTAGTTGGTGGGCACTGAGTACATTTCCACAAAGCCACTGCAAAAGCTTTGACCAACTGGTGTTGTGAAGGGATATGTATGCAACTAATGCATAGGCCTAATGAACAAATGCTGTTTCATAGACTAATTCACTAAGGTCTGGATTTAACCATCACATTAGGTGTATATATCTCACAGTTGCACAATGAAAGCAGTTACACAGAGCAGGCATACGAACTAAAACAGGTAGATAGTAGGATAGCTAACGTTAGAGAACATTTCTAATTGCACAGATGTGGCACAAATTGTGACATGTGGTTCCACTCAGAGAAGGGTAGGGGGAGAATGTAATCAATAAAAAAAAACCACTAAACTAAGCTAGCTAGGCCTAACAAAGCCTGTGCAATAAAACAGATTATGATTAGAAATATTACGACCATGTTCCACCTGCATTCTGTACTCTATAATGGAGATGGGGTGGAGTAAACGAGAAGGTATTAAATCCCTCCACGTCCGACAAGGCGTATGCGAGGCCCCGCTGCAAGGGAAACTGAGCAGTACCCTAAGCATAAATCAACACACGAGAGAGACTTATTCCCGTGTCACGTGGTGCTTGCTGCGTGAGGGAGCAAAAATCCACGTGAGCAGCGAAAGGAGTAACCTTCTCGCTAGGCTCGTAGGCGTCAGAATAGACCTACCCCATTTCCTTGGGCCTGCATGCCACGCATAAATATTTATCGGTTCGCGGAGTTGCTTCCCTAAGAATCTATTATGAGGTAGGCTGGGCATGTGCATACCTACAGCTTTCCCTCACCGAGCCGAATCGATTCACCCTAGGCACAACCGTGAAGAATATGGGCTAGTAGGTCTAGGCCTCGAGTAAAACATCTGGGGATTAGGCTCATTCAGACCGGAACAGAGGAAAGCAGTCGAGCGAGAACCTCACCAAACGGAATCGCTGCAGCCGCACTGCGCCGCCATGACCGACTCGGGTCTCTTCCACGTCTCCAGGTGGCACGCGGCAGTATCCAGGCTAATCGCGAAAATCTCATTTTCTTTTTGCTTTATTTGCCGTCTGCGGCGCAGTCGGCCGCTCGGGTGACGAACGCACCGACTGCATTCACCCTCCACGCTCGAAGGCGCTCGACCAAGTGACCCGAATCCAGCCGACTCGGGTCGCTCCCGCCGTTCGCGCCGCGGGGAGCGTGACGTCATCGATGACGTCATGCGTGCATCGACGATGGGAACCAAAAATCGGTCCGTTTCCACCGCAAAAGCCTCCCGCAGTGAATTCACCTTCCGCCTCGGCGCTGCAAGCTCTCGACCCGGCATGAAATAAACCAATCGCACCGCACACAACGCAATCTCATTCTCCATGAAATACGACACCCAATCAACAGCTCAACGCAATAAACCGCGAGCCCTCGACCTCGTGCAAGGAGCATAACCGATCGCGCCGTGCGAGCCGGCAAAGGCACATCCAGGAAGTCGTTGCGGTTTTATTCTCGTATAAATCGCTGTCAGAGGAAAAAAAAAAGGAGGAAAAAGGACTCGGGTTTCATTCCGGCTCGCGAACAGATGGAAATCGCGTGGAAGAAGGAAATGTCTTCTGCTCTAATGAGTCCGTGCTACTAATTAAAGAGTCGCGGGGAGAGATATTTTCCGTCGGCTGAGGGAAAACGGTGACGTCGAAATCGATCTTTTTTAAAGTTTAGCGATGAGTTCACGGTCCGAAGGGAGACCTGCATGGAATGGGAGTCGATTTGTGGAAGCGGGCTGCGATTTCCGTGATTTCCGCGATGGAATTTCGATCCGCCTCGGTGACGCATCGAATCTCTCGTGTCCTTGGCTCGACCCGATTCTCCAACCTTTCGCAGCCAAAGAATTTAATTCGAGGAAGGCTTCAAGTGGCGTATCCAGGATTTCCCCAGCTTCTCCTCAAACGGGCAGAATTTTTTTTTTCGGGGTGTGGCAGATGTATTTAGACCAGTTTGTTTCTCCATCTCGCTATGGCATCGAAACGGGGGGCTCATTCGCCTCCCGTCCGCTCCCCAAACGTTTCGGCACCACTAAGGTCGAAGAGAACCTTTATCTCGACGTTCGGTACAGCCTACACTAGAGACAACAAGGAAGGTCTTCGTGGAAGTCCCCCGCCGCTCAGAGCTACTCGAAACACGACGGGTGGCGGGACGCCTGCTCACCCGGCAGTGATGACGGCACCAGAGGGGCACCATGTAATAAGACGGCTGATGAAGAGGTAACAACTTCGCTGGAACGTATTGGAGGTTCAAAACGTTGCCGGCGCCAATGAAGGGTCGATAACGCTGTTAATGACCAGAGCGGTTTGCGGTTCGCAAGCATGCATCAATATGGGCCTCGTGTGGGCTCAGGGTCAGGAAATAGGGCGTCATCCATGCAGTTTCCTTCCTTTTCCCTCCCCCCCGGCCTCTACTTCTCCACAACTTCCAGCCCAGGGGATTCTTTGCCCATCCTTAAGGAAGCTTGGAAAATCGGGACTGTCACAAAGTGAAACTGGTCGTATCGTCTCATCATCCTTCGAGGGACTACCTCGACCCCACGCTAGCTGGATAAACGTGTGGCCTCTGTAGAGTACGAGAAAAGACTCGCTTCTCAGGGAGGATCTGGATTATTCTGGGAATCCCTCTCATGGAAGCAAAACGACAAAGGTATCGTTCATGCTGTATTTGATTGCATTCTTATATATTTTCCTGAATATTCCAACAGCGTTCAAAACAAAACAAAATAGCACTTTGACCTGTTGGACAATGAGTACATATAGGAGTAGCTGAATTCAAGTCTTGCATCTCTTGCAAAACATTCAAAGGGAATGTAAATGTGGAATGTCAAAGTTTGATCGTGAACAACGAGAGAAAGGGTATCACTCAACAAATATCTCATACCGTCATAAATACTGTGCAAAACATAAACCAGGAATAGTTCACATCCAAAAGACTAAACAATGCTGAATGCATACAAAGAGCTGCCATTTCTGGATGGATACAAGTGGAGTGGACATTGCAAAGGGTACTATATAAAATTCGTAGAAGCCTGGATTGGCACAAAATGAGCAATCAAGAAACAAGAAGGCAAATATGAAAGACAAGGTGATTATCACCCATTTTCATGTCATTTCAGGGAATGCAATCATGGAGCATCGAGCTTAAAACCTGCGAGGGCACAGTTACCAAAATGCAGTATTTGATTGGCTCCTACCTGAAAGTAAATATTTCTCATCAACTGCACTTCCCAAAAAAACACTTCATAAAGCACCCAACAAGGAAAGGAAGATCCCTCTCATAGTTGACAAAAGGGGCGATGTCAAAACCTATAGGCCGACCCGCCCCCTCGCGTGTCGGAATGGCCCTTCGCCGTGTCCTCGTACTTGAACAGCAGGTTCACGCTGGGATAAGGTGTTGGTTTTTTCCTCAAGTCGATCAAGTCTTTATACTCGAAGCCTTCTGTAGGGATACAAGATATTTCAATCATAACCAAGTTGAGTTTGATTCAACAGCCACATAACAAACTCCTCCACCCAGGCTTTTAAGCAAAACACAGAATGGAAAAATGGTAAAGGCAAAGGTCATATTTTACCATGTTTACCATGGTGCAGTTGCATCTCAACATTAGAATCTATTGGCACTTTGCCCAAAATACAAAATTAATCTAATCTTGATGGTCATTATACTTCCTGCATAATGCCATCAGGCAATATATTGAACTATGCTCATGAAGTCTTGAAAGAAGAGAGTGTCACTATGGGTTAGACTGCGCAGTACAGCCCATTATAGCTGGCTTTTTTTTTTCACTCTTACAAAATCAGCTAGCAAGCCCAATCCACGAAGGTCAAAGGTATTCTTGACTCAGCTTGAAAATACGTCCATCCTGATTATTCTTCACTTTGGGCAATGTCTCCTTCATGAAATCCTCCCCTAACATTCCTTGCCTGTGCATTAGGACCTTTGCAATGAAGTTGGTATAGGCACCTCAGCCTGAATAGAAGTCTGCATTTTTGGCCAGACCTGGAGGTCTATTGATTATGACCACAGAGGGATTCATATAACAGCTCTGGAAAGGAGGATAGATACAAGAATGGGAGGACAGTACATAGAGATCAAGCCACTTGACAAAAGTGTGCTTTTACCTCTATGAGAGAACTTTGTACACCAAGAAAAAGAGCAACTTGGATGTCTTTATCTTAACCTCTTCCATTATAGCACACGCACAGGTGAATGTATCAGTGATATTCTAGCATCTTCTCAAGGAACTGCAAGACAGCCCCAACAGCACTTAATTCACACATGCCAGCATCCAATGATCATTACAGGCACATTCGCTAATGCATTAATTCAGTGCCTGATAGGAAAAGAAATAAAATTTGCAATGGTAACCTAATTTTCTCCCTCATGACCACCCTAGCTCCTCACTAGCTACATTGGGCATTGATGGGGTCTGTGATAAGAGCATTCCCACCCTTCCCTAAACCACCAATCTATTTTTTGACTTAGTAAATTCTTTTATAGACATGAACTTGACCACAACTTGCAACTATAGGAATAAAAAAAAACACAGATATTAGTCACCCTCCATTGAGCTTCAGCTACATGGAACTCACCTTCTCCGTAGATATTTCCATCAGATCCAATGTAAATTCGAGGTTCTTCTACACTGTCAGAAATGCTCTCATTCAAGTACAGACTGTGTAGAAGAACCTGGACGGAGGCCTGGAAATCTGAAGAGCCGAGGACCAGCCTCTTGTAACAGGGACGATTTGGAGAATATGCCAAGACTGGTGCTAGGAAGGAGAGCGGATGCTTTGTGGGTCCAAAGTTGTTGGGAGCATCACTGTCGTCAAAGAGGAAGAAATTGCTCATGGCACTATTCAAGAAGAATCCTCCCTTCTCTGATGCCACCTGTGCTCCAAAGAGGGAATTCAACCCACTGAAGAACAAGAAGAAAGTATAAACATGGGGAATTAGGATGAAATTGCAGTGGTTACTTGAAGATTATGGTCAAGGAAGAACATACCTCACAAAGGAAACATACTGCTCCTTGACTGCCATAACAGAAATAGCTGAACCTGTGGGTTCGGATAAGTCAAACAATTCCTGGATCAAGGTATCTCCTTTTTTTGATTGGGGGTTAGTCTTGTTTTCAGAGTCACCTGGAGAGCGATGGGCAACAGTATGTTAGACCAAGAAATGTACAGCAATCATAGTCATATATCAAATGATGATTATACCTGAGAGGGAAACCTCAAGAAGTGCAACATTAAGACTTTGGATGAGTTGAGACCATGAGAGAGAAGGAAATTCTTCAGCTACAAAAGATCCCAATGCTGAGAGCATGCCTGCTCCTGCAGATTCTCCTCCACTTGTGACAATCTTGTGACCCCAAAAGCTTTCTTCCAATGGAGCCATCTCTTCCACTTTGTAATCGGCTAAATCTTGGAGTTCCATCACCCCACCAGCACGTTTCACACTCTGGATGATGTCTTCTCCAACAGATCCATTCCAGAACACTTTGAAGATAAATAAAGAATTATCCATGGAAATTCCAGCTAGCAAAGGTTGGAAGATGAAAGTGAACCCTTCTAAGCATGCCAACCTTGAGGACCAACAATGACAAGTTGGTTCAATGTCTCTGCCAGATTCTCATTGATGAAATGCTTCCCCAAGTCATAACTCTTCTGAAAATCGGCAAACAGCTGCGACGAAGGCACATCCTTCCGAGCCAGGACTTCTCTGGCGTGGATCCGATCCAGCGGAACTCCATACCTGCAAAGAAAATTATTTCAGTAATGCGAACTGGCCAGTGCACATGCCTTAAAGTTGCATTCTTCAAAGCACAAAAAAAAGCCACAAACCGAGCTAGAGTAACTGAAGGAGTGACGAGATCTGCCCATTGGAGTTTTCCAAACATTTCATGGGCTTGGCGAAGTCCCTTCATGAGGCCGGAGGTGCCGACCCACAATCCGCCCTCGCCTCGTCTCGTACCAGGCTCTTTCAGCTGCTCTTTTGTCAAACGTGAAGGAGTTACTTCTCGGAAATTGAAGAGAGTGGTTTTCCCATTCACACCATGTTGGTGTATTAGCATGTATCCTCCCCTGGTGAAAGAAATAAAGTGATGTAGTTTAGACATATGCTCCACAAGCTGCTTGTACCAGTGCTAACGTTGAACCAACATGACTCTCTTGCAATTGCTTTCACTCACCCAGCTGGGCTAACAGAGTATGGTTGATACACGCAAAGACAAAAGAAGGCGGCGATGGCTGCATCGACCCCCGAACCGCCTTTCTTGAGGATTTCCGCTCCAATTTCCGAACAATGCTGGTTGTCTGTCGACACCACTCCATGAGGCACAACCTAAATATTGCCATATGATAAAAATCCAGGCTACCATTTTTCTGTTTCCTCAGTCATTCATTCCGACAGGCATTGAGGTTAGGCTCAATTTGATTGCTTTAGCTTATTCCATCCATCTCACCTCAGGATCCCCATAGACGATTTCTATGATCAAAGCGGTGGTCACGGCCACGGTGAACACCGCAAAGCAAGTGACGATGATCTTGAACCCACTGCTGGCCTCGAAACACCAGCTGGTCTTTCCCCCTCCATCACCCAGCAGATATTGCGAGCTCTTCGGTGTTTTCACTGACAAACGTCTTCTTCCTCCATTGCCATTTCCTACGGAAATCACCCGATCCCCGAACGACATTACTTTGACGTTAAGTCAACCCAACCTCTATCCCAGATTCATCAGGTTATTATCTTATCTAATATCTTGGCTATCATCTGGCTATTATCTTTAGCCTAACTACGCAAATGTACAGACGTGCTTCGTTGAGAACTAACCTTCGTCCGAGGTGGCAGACGCACTTTCATTCGACCTACCAGAACCCCCCCCGTCAAGTCTACTATCACCGATCATGTTCCTCATCCGCCCATCACTCCAAACGAGGCTCAGCTCACCGAATCAACGGCGAAATTCGCACACAGACCCAAACCGGGACAGAACGAGATGAGACGATTGGCACGGGTCACGTGAATGAAGACGTCGCCATCTTCGAGCGACCGCAGCGCTCCGCACGGCCAGAATCAGAACCGACTCCAGTCTGCGCCAAGACTTCGAACAGTCCAGTCGACGTGAACGATTCCTGGTAAATCGAGGATCGATGAACCCCAAATCCTTGTGGGAACCTCGTTCCGGATCTCATCGGGAAGTGCAACAGGAAATTGGCAATGGTTCGAGGGAGAAAACCGCCAAGTTTGAAGGAAACGTCGGCGGAGAGTTGGAGTATGTGCCTTTCTTTCACTTTCCAATTGCAAATCGATTCCGCATCGTTCCGAACGCGAGGTCACATTTCGGTGCAGAGCCCATAGTCACGCTGCGAATTCATTAGGCCTTGGCCTAGTCAGATTAATTTGGTGTCCTCAAGGGCCAAGGTCCTTGCTTTCAACCGAAAAAAGAAAATCCAGTCGGATTCGGCTCACGTTTTTGTGTCCCCCTTGAACCTCTGGGCAGGCTGAAACCGCAGAAAACGAGAGCGATCCTAGCCATTCCATCCACACAACGGCAAAATTGCATAATGACCTTCAGAATCCGGAATTCAAACCACAGTTCCTCGCTAAGTCGTTCGAAACGCGAGTACGAATCACTTTTCTCGGATTTTTACGACCTGCTCGGGGAGAGCGGCAACGCAGCTTCCCGCGAATCACCCTTCGCAAATCCCAGTGCCGAAGGTCTTTGGTGCCCCCCTTCGTGGAATCCAACCGTAGCCATCAAAATTCGTCGATTCGTTCCATACAACTTTGTTCACTTTCTCTTATGGACCTGGATCACGACGAAACTCGCATTTCGTTCACAACTGGGTTCTTGATGAGCATATGCAGTTTCGGCCAATTCGTTCTGTTTCTTTCTTTGTTCTCTTTTTCAAATGCAAACTTTTCTTGCGCAAACCATTTCGTGCATCTTAAGCATGACTGATTTGTTTTTGGCAGCACCAGCAATCGTGGCATCCATGAGAAACAATACCACGCCGGTACTCACATCTGCATTTAAGGTAGAAGCGCGTATTCGCGCCAAGGGTCAGTTCGCGGCGCCGAGGGAAAGTATTTTTTTGTTGTTTTCCAATGGCCATGCATCAGCAGATGCACAAGGCAGGGCATGGAGCGGTCCCAATGAGATCGCTGTGACCGCAGACGAAGGACCACCGCGTTTCTCTCCCACTGATGCGTGTATGCCGGCATGGGCCTCGTTCGTTTTCGGGAGCTTAGGATTCTCCGCTCTTTGGCTGAGGCGACCGGGGGGGGGGGGGGGGAAGCACATCGTTAGTTTTTATTTGTGCGTCTGATGGTCTTGAATATCATGTTAAATCTATCGTTAAGTCGGGTACTATGATAATTTTCGTATTTGCGTCCCTTAGTGACGCAAACAGATTTCCTTTTAAACTCCCATCTGTTCGCGCCTCGCACGTGTTCCTGCGATGTTTCTGACTGAACCGAACAAAATAAAATAAACTTTCAGAAAAGGAAAGTTGTGGAAAGTATCCATCCTCTTGCGGTCCATCAATAGATTTATACGTGTAGATACTTGCCAAGACTTGAAGACTTGCTACAAACTTCAGCCTGAATTACTAAAATTTTTTTATGGTTTTAAAGGAATTAAGGGTTTAAACGAACAAATGAACATATTGATGGATATAATTTCATCCAGTATAGGATGATTTAAAAAAAAAACGCTCTACAATTTTATACGGGAGAAACGCTTTTTTTTTTTTTTTTTTTTTTTTTTTTTTACGGGACATTCCGCTTTCAGAAAGTAACCGTCATGATGAAATGTTTTTGCGCACGAATCACCAAACATCGCAAGTAACCGAGGATGATTTTAAAAAAAAAAAGCTCCATAGTTTTCAAAGGGGAGAAAGTACGATTCGTGTGTTCGAGTAAAAAATATAAGATTCATAAACTCTTGATATTGGACATATAGAAAGTGTTGAAATGATTCTCGGTTTTTATTTTCTGAACAATTCTCTGAGGCATGAATTGTCCCGTTACACAGTTTACAGGTGGAGCATTACACCATTTTTTAAATCACCCTCGGTCACCCGGTCAACAACAATATCCTCTATCGGGATACAGCGCCATCTTGCGGAAGTGAAAAAAAAACTCTTAGACTCATGAACCTCTCTGTCAAGTATCAGCTGCTAGGTTGACAGGGAACTTTTCAATTTCAACTTTTCAAGTGACTTAAGAATCCGCCAGCTCGTGTCCACCTTACTAGGTGTAGATTCGTGGATTAACTTACCTCTAAATGGGCATTGCACGACTTAGGCAGGGGTGCTGAAAAAAAGCTGGCAAGCATTTCATCACCTTGTAACTGTCAAATATCGATCGTGTATCCAGTTTAATTTTATTTCCTGCATTTATGAGCAGCGTTTCTCCCGTATAAAATTGTAGAGCGTTTTTTTTTTAAATCATCCTATACTGGATGAAATTATATCCATCAATATGTTCATTTGTTCGTTTAAACCCTTAATTCCTTTAAAACCATAAAAAAAAACGAGCGTTATGTCTCGATTTGGAATGTTGCATGTGACGCAAGTCGGCACACCCGAGGCATAGGCATTCCTATCGATAGGCGTCATCTGGTTCAACATAGGCCGCAAAATGGCACAAGTGATGACGCAATAGAAATCCATATTATCAACGAGAAAGCTTTGGATTTCTCCATTTTTCTTTATATTGGCACGACGCGAACTCGCACGAATATTCAGAGACCTTCCAGGATGTGTCTGACTTGTGCACCAATGGAAACCGCATTCGAATATGGCGTCCCACCGCGGAGTAGTGCCCTTTTCCCCATGGGAAATGTATTTTCAGGTTTGAAGTGACGCGAATAGACACTTCTACCTTATTTCGAAGCGAGACCTCCAGCCTTCCTCCCCTCCCCCCTCTTCCCCCCTTTCCCCCCCTTCCCCTCTATCCCCCCATTCTCTCCTTCCTCCCCATCCCCCCACCCCCCCCCTTCCTCCCCATCCCCCTCATACTCCCCTTCCCTCCCTTCTCCCCCTCCATCGACATAGTGGACTTCGAACGATCATTTTATCCTCATTTCATATCTATGATGCTTCCGGAAAATCGTGGAGCAAGTTTTCCATTTCTCGGTGGCTAGACACGGTTTCTTGTAGGGAAGTGAGAATAATCTGGTTTGGGGCTTCGCGTTTCCCCACAAAATGCTTCGGGGATGGTGATGAAATGAGGTGGAAAAGTGCAAAAGGACCCTTTTATGTCTCATCGAGTAACCATTAAGTAACCGTGTCTGTCATTTATTTCGCATTTCGGCAGATGCATCTGCCATTTTCCCAGGCGGCACCTCATCTCATCTATAGAAATCGCGCCTCCCAGCGTTGCCGCTCTCCGTCGCAGTGGGGAATCGCTTATCATCGAGTCAGGTGGCAAAATAATGTGGGCAAGACCGAAGTTACCCTTTTCTCCGCCCTCGTCTGAAAGAGGACAAGGCAATGCAGGAAAGACAAAGCACACCGGATTCCCAAAATTTACCGCAGAGATTCCCCCCATTCGTCGAAGAAACAAATGGGAGCTCTCCCATTCGATCGCGCTTCACACCTTCGCACCTCCCGCATCGATCCGAGACCCCCCAGATGAAGACGAATGAGGACGAGCGTGTTCCATCTGTGTCCTCTTCTGGGGTTTCTTCCCGGGGAGAGCGGATGGGGGCCATGGGATTTGCTCTCATGGGTTGGGGAAAAACAATAGTGAGACGGGTCCACAATGGATCGATCGACCCTATTATCGGGGTATAGACGCTGCGGAAGCAGTTTAGGGGGTGCAGATGTTACGTTGTAGCATCTGCTCGAGGCTCTCAAGATGTTATTTCTCTCCGATTTTCTGAGACAACAAAAAACATACGAGGAAACGATGAGCAGAAACGAATCAACGGAAATGATTCAAAGCTGAAATGGAGGCCTTCTGGGACCTGTCTGAGACAGATTCGAGGATCCCCGCGGGTTTTAGCCGTAGGCGTAGAACAACGTCGCAGATTCTCTACAATTACTTGTTTCCGTCAAACTCAGTTTGTCTGGGACCGACGAAGGAAGACTTGCAGCCAAGTCTGAAAAGAAAGATATCATCCTTTATTTATTCACATAAGTCGGCATGTCAGCGTTCAATCGTCTCCCTGCTTCTGATCAAAGGCAATATCGTGGCCAGTTACTAGAACAATTGAACAGCGCAGCTTTCTCTATTTATAGCTGTGGAGTTCAATTCAGTGATATAATTTTTTTTTAATTCACTCATCGAATGACCTTAGGTGCCGCCCTCCATGCTCAGTGCCTCTTTATTATGGATAATGTTTTCGTGCGAACTGATGGAATCGAAAGAATCCCATCTTTGAAGAATTACGGTAGGCGTATTTTACGGGGGCAGGGAGGGGGGGGGGCGTCCCCCCCACCTGGCGCCCCTGAGACGTTGCTTGGCTCCCCTTGGAGGTAATACATTTCTCCCTTGATATTGCCCTGGTGGGATATGGCACCCACGCTGTGACGCCCCCCTTCCCCCTTGACTCTTCAACCAAAATATGCCTCTGATTTGGACCGAATGAAATTGTCGACACGTGATCACTTACACCGGAAACGGTTGGAGCTTCCATGTTATAATCCCCTTTTTCGAACGTCGTGAAACCGACTTGAAAAATCGGTTTGTGTGTAAGCTTTAAAAGAATTGCACTATTTATTACTTGAAAAAATGAGTATCAAAACGGCGGAGACAAATATCTTTCTGGTATTCTGACTGAGAATCGTACCAGATTAATTTTCTTCTGATTGAGGCCAGCCTCTAATCTACATAAAAAATAGAAAATCATTACGCTAAGGCATCGGCAATGTCGGTGCAGTGGATTAAATGATACGTGTCATAATGTGAATCACTGTGCAAGTGTCCGAAGTAAACTTTTGCCTGCTCTTAGGCAAAAGTTCTGAGGCAAGTCGATAATCGTACATCAATGAGCGCTTATTCCCTTTCTTCAACCCCTTCCCGTCACAAAATTCAACCTCCTCGCATTCCTCTCGAGCAACTAGAGCAGCGGTATTCAAAGTGAGGTCCAGTTTACGGTTTTATGCAGCCCACTAAGATTAGCTAATAATTGACTTTTTCATATTAAGCCGTTTTATCGGCTCTCATGAATAATCGCGATGAACACTTTTTTTAATTCCAGATTTTTAATCCTTCGCTGTAAACTAACAAGTTTAGTCATTGTTTAGATATTCAGATACTTATACAGGGTGTTCGAAAAGTCACTGTGCAGTAGAATTCATTTATTTGGTTCCATGTATTAATATTTAGTATTGTACTGCATATCACATGTATTGCATCATCAAAGACATGAAATTTCCACTCAATACTTCATCAAATATTAGCACCATCGCATAATTTGTTGACTGTAATTCCTAGCTACAGTGAGACCTCCTACGTCATGTCGTGAGTGACTTTTCGAACACCCTGTATGTTTACATTTCGATGCTTACCCAAGTAACACAGTATGTTGATGAAACGTTTCTGAAATGTTGCAAATGTTGCTCTATATTGTAAGTTGATGAACGACACGTTGACACTCTTGACATTTACAACGTATCGACAACATCCTGATACAACATGGACTTATAAGTTTTAGGGAATCGTCAAGTTGTCCTCCATGCCACGAGATGGAGGAGTAGGTCTCGCTCTTATCACAATACCCAAACGTGCCCTTCTCCCTTTCCCTGGGATCGTCAGGAATGTTCAGTACCTTTCCATACGTCTCGCCTAGTCTCATTATAGGAATCAATGAACACGGACACTTGTTATCCTCATATTCGAGGCAAATTCATGGAGCCCAGGCCGAAAACAAACTCATATTCCCAAAAGAGCCCTTTCCAAGAACTCGGCGACTGCATTCTACAGGAGATTAAAACCTAACGCAGGGAGTCTGCGAACTCAAGTCATTATTTCCTCACCCGGAGAACAGGTTGAGGAAAAGTAGGGCTGCATTCGCGGACACTCCATAGAACATTGCAGGTGAACTTTTCCCTGAAATGTGCTATGTTCAGCACATTCAGGGGAAGAATACCTACCAAAGTGTACTATGTCTTCTGCCTATGCATGATAGAGATTCTGTATCATGCATGCGCAGGTGTTATACTTGTACAGGGTTCATCCTGTTGATGGTTAAGTCTGGGTAAAGTATCAATACATGGTAGGAAATGATGAATGAAGTAATTCAATATTGGCAGAGTATCGGTCCAGTTCAGGGTCAATGAAGCCTATGCTTTTCCGGGTAGTAATGCCAATATAGGTACAGATTAGGTGCCAGTGAGGCAACGTTTTCCATCAAAATTAGAACATAAGTCATGAAACGTTTCTGCAACGTATGTGTAGTGAATAAGTAACGATTTTAAACATAAATACAATGTTCTTCTACAACATTCAAGCAACGTTGATATTTTGGACATTTACGCATAGAAGCAACATTGTTCATCAACGTTTCCTGAACGTTGCTGGAATATCTTGTGTTACTTGGGTAAGTATTTAGGTGTGCACCAGCTGAACTTTCCTAAAATTTGGAGAATCCATGTATTGCAGAGAAAAGTGTCTTACCTCGCAAGTAAATGGCAAAGGTTAGGAGAAAAAGGAGTAAATACAACTTGTAACAAAGCAGCACCAAGAACCGATGCGTTTACACGAGTTGCTGCCACTTCTCCAAGTAGTGGCAGTTTTCGCGACTACCAGATGTGGAGGTGTGTGTGGATGCGGCAGGAATAGGCAGTTTTTGATAGTTGCCCATTTTTTAAATGGGACTTTCTGGTTTAAAGTAGCTTGACCAAGAGGTCGACGACCAGATAAAAGGTTAACGATGCAGACATTTGGGTTTTTTCAATGTGGCCCACTCCAGGTTGATTATTAGTGCGGCCTACTCAAGGCGGAGTGAAATATCTGTGAGGCCCTCGCCTCAAAAAGTTTGGAGACCACTGATCTACTGTAGAGCAGTGGTTCTCAACCTTTTTAATGTCCCTTTTTAATGTATTTTTAATGTCGCGACCCATCAAGTCCTCCCATATTTATGAGACCCACAAATGTAGAAACGTCCAGAAATAATGCAGTTGCGTGACTCGAAAAAGAAAGTGATTGAATTTTTTAACGGAAATGACGCTTTGAATTTTTTAACGGAAATGACGCTTTCAATATATTGCTCCGGGTGCTGGTGATTCCTTCATTGTTCCTTTCTGCTTCCTCTTCGAGATCTCTCTGAAAGAACTCGACTGGTTTATCCTTCAATGTTGGGTGATTCCTATCTAAATGCTGCTTCAGTTTTGAAGGCTTCATGGATGCATCGGCCAGCAGTTCACCACAAACTATGCATTGTGTTTTCGTACTTTCTGGCACTGTGAAACCACACTGTAGGCATGAATCATTATAGTTCCGGATTGGAACTAATTCCAACTTTTTTTTTGCCGACTTCTGTCCCAGTGACTTCACCAGGGGTGCTACCATGTGTACCAGCGCTTGCGCTTTCTTTCATCGGGAAGCGATCCATCTGCATTTGAATGCTAAACCTAAATAAGTAACTACAGGGAATTATAGATGAGATGAACTTCATGAACCTCCCCTCCCCAAGAGAATAGAGAGAAGGAAATATACAGGGTGTCCCAGAAATATCCGGCCGACTTTGATCACATATGTCTTTTTAATTTTTAATTTTAATGTGCGGCTTTTTAAAGTCATTTTGAAAAGTGAAATGAAAAGTCATTAAACCTGCTTTAAAAACCTGCATCATTTCTTTCCTTGCGAGCAATAGTATCCAGGTTATTCCTGATCAAAGTCGGCCGGATATTTCTGGGACACCCTGTATCAGTTCAGATAACAGAGAAACGAAATCGAGAAAATAAACATCGACTGCTGCCCGCAAAAAATGCGTCACCCTTAACCACGGCACCAAGAAACGAGAGGGAATGCTAGAACTGAAGAAGAGTTCACTGTAGATAAAGGTTAAGAGGAAAAATGATTAAATATATATTTGAACCCTTTCAGGAGTCTTTATTATTTTAACTCCTGCAAGATTCCCCGTAGTGAAAATATGGAGGACGAGATGGCGTTAGCCCGTAAATACTGTTTACGGGCTTACTTCTCAAAGGGTTAAAGATGTTGCCCTCTCTTGGAATTGTTTGCCAGCAAGCCTTCTTCCTTTGCTGCCTTCTAGTCTGGATTAGGAGATTAGATCGTTCCTGGAAAGTCAAGCTCTAGTAATATAGCCCTGTATTTTGGTTTGACACTCATGAGTGATTTCTGTCTTCTCAGTATCTCTATCTTTTAATTTTAATTCATTTCATTCTCTCGCGACTCACCGGTTGAGAACCACTGATCTAGAGGGACAAAATTGCCCCGTCTGGAGTGTTTTCGAAAAATGCATTCCAATCAAAGGATATTGACTCAGATCACGAAAAGTGTCCTTTTCGTTGATTGCGATGCATCGGTCCGCTATGAAAAGTGAAATTGGTTATCGTTCATTTATGCTTAGCATATGGCACCGGTCCCATTCCCCAGTGTTGCCGGATATCGAAGAAAGAAGAAAAGTCGCTGGAAAATGCTTTTCACTCAGCTTCATGATACGCTTGGTTCGAGTTTTGTCTTCTGGGGGATAAAGTGGAGGTGAAGTCGCGTGAAGCTGTTTTCCATTTGGTAAATGATAGTTGGAAAAAATTTTGTGTCGCGGAGCGGGCTTCATTTTCCGATTCGGCTTTCAACCGATGCGTGCATCTGATGGCATTTTCCCTGGAGGGAGCAGTCGTCGTAGCGGTGGCGGAGATTCAGTCAATGCAGATTGGGGGGGGGGGGGGCAAGTGCTCACGGACTACTACAGAAAGGGTTGCCGATTAAATATCCCGAGGTGAAATAAAATCGGCATGAAGTAACTGATGGAACTTTTCTTTGAGCTTCTCCTGACAAAATGACTCCCTGAAAAAATCACCCGGGGGAGGGGGGGAGAAATCCAGAGGTGCTTCATTCACAAAAATAAATAATCCACTTAAAGAAAAAAACCAAAAAATAATAATAATAATAAATTCAATAAACTATATATGACAAAATATATGCTGACTGATCGTACCCATGTGCCACTCAATGCTTCCTTCACATATTTTTAACTGATATCTCTCGCTAGGAATTCAGATAAAAATATTTTCGCCCATCTTTCCCCTCTGACTAAATACAAATACGAGAGTGAAGGGAAGAATGGGAAGAATCGGAAAAGTCACACAGTTGATTGTTATTGATTTTAAGGGTTTATTTGGTCGGTGTGTCGGATTGATTCATATACCTAGTGTCTTGAACTCTTTTATTTTTTTGCCGAGGTCTATGATCAAATATTTCAAATGGTAGGGAGGTGAGGTATCGGGAAAAGTTCATGTCGGTCTAAATATCAAATGGCAGAAAGCCAAGCTCGGAAGAACGGGAGTGATGTTTTGCGCGAGAAACAAAATAGGTATCTGCATTCGCCACTTTTGATTTCATTTCGGTTAATTGTGGGTCAATTGAACACTAAGTCCCGAATGCTGAAACCTCATGTAGTTAATGGTTATACGACATAGAATGCTATGGGGGGGAAGAGCTCTTTAGCTTAAAGACCCCTTTATCTCCCCTAAATGAGGCTTGTGTATCCGAGCCTTATCGTGCGAGGTCAGCGGGTCGACCCGCAGGATCTTATTAGGAATCTTCTTTAGGCCACCAAATACTCCCCGAGAGGATGATACCGCTTTCTCTGTGCTTAGTAAGTATGCTCGGCGGGAAAAAAGAGAAAGTTTTTCTCTTTAGAGCTTTGAATATGCCTAATATAAATTGGACAGTGCCGCAAGGGAAGCGAGAGGGAGAATAGATTTCTCAATGCGATCCAGGTTCAAGAACGGACTGGAAATGCTGTTTTACTGGATTTAATTTTCGAAACGAACGACGATCTGGCGAATCACGTTCTAGTCCAAAATAAGACTAACGCTAGTGGAACAGCGAGAGAAATTGAACACGGCTTAATGGAAGGCCCTATGGAGGCTTGCATCCCTCAGAAGTCAAAGAGATTCCAGGTCTGGTTTACTCGTAGAGGTGAGTCGTTTTTCAGGCGTAAGAGGCAGAAATGTGATTCGTATAGGTGCGTTCGAGGAATATCGGGTTTCTACGTCATCGGAGCGGGAAATAAGGTCGGCGAAACGGGAGCGAAAGGAGTGCCAAGCGATTAATTCTAAAAATGAGCCCAGGGCCTTTTATCGATATGCCAGCGGTACGGCCGGGATTCCGAACGATTTCTTTGCTTGGTTTTCACGAGCGAGTTCGACGGCGTGTTGACAATGACGATCACCTCGGCGTGCATCGAGGACTTCGTGCAACGAGGACTTCATGCATCGAGGACATCAAGAGAATTATGAGTGCGAATGGGAAACTATGAAGGCAACCCGTCCCGAGGGGGTTCCGGCTCACGTCATCGAGAAACTAGATAGGGAAGTATCGGTGCCATTAAGAGTCATTTGAGAATAGCACTTAACGTGGAGAAGTGTCTCGGGATTCGAAATTGGCCAAGTTCGTACAAACCTTTTAAGAAGGATAAGAGCAATACAGGGTATTGCTGGCCGGTGAGTCTCACGAGCATTCCAAGGACGTTCATGGAAAGCGTTCTAAAGGATCTCGTCTTAGTATTCCAGGAGCATAAGGCGCTTTTCCCTCGTTCTCCTCGCGCGCAACGTTCTGCTCGTCGGCAACAGTGGCTTAACGTAACTGGATTTTTACACAATCCAGCATCCATTTCCAATGTAAGCTCGCGCGTGATTGTACGTTGCACTGGTTAGACATAATCTATAGCGTTGTGTACGATTCTGGTGACCTGAAGTAAGAGTGAATTTAACGGTACCGGAGAAGGCACGCAAATGGCTGAGGAGGTCTCATGGACTTTCCTTGAGAGACGTTTAGAAACGTAGAGACTCTATTCGCTCGATAGAAGGTTAACGGGGGAGATCTTCATCCAGACATTTAAGGTCATTAAGGGGATCGATAACGTGGAGCATGAGAAGTTTTTCAGACTCTATGGAAACAGCAAAACGAGATGGATCCAATTCGAGTTCCGTAAACCCCAAGTGAGTCTCAGGTTGAGAAAAGACTTCTTGTGAATGCGTGAAACGCGTCAGTCGATGACGTGGTGGCTGCCCTCTTCTACGACTAGCTTTATGAAAAGTCAGATGCCTTCATGGACTAAACAAATAATGGGAGCAATATAGCTGTCAGTAACGAGGCAGTAGGTCGATGTGCGGACACGAAAATATCTATCTTTCAGAGATAGGTCTATCTTGCAATGTCCACGAAGTGGCGATCGATGGGCAACGTCTTCATTATTAATTCTGAGGTAGTCTTTTATTTTGCCTATCTTGACTGACTGACCATCTGTAGACTGCGGAATGGTGCAACATCTTTCCTCATTCCGCTTTGGCGTGAATGAGAATTAATTTGTCCGACTCTTGTTTGGATTTAATCAATCCGACTCGGAGTACGTCCTCCATCGCTAGCCGCAAAAAAAGTAAGATTCAACAAACATACTCCTCGATGGTGTGGAACAAACAGTTCTTGTAGCTTGACTATGATTTTCTCGATTCACATTTTCCTCAAAAGTAGGAAGTCTATCTCCGAGAAATCGCGCACCTGGCTGTAATTTCAGGGGGTTCCTCAGTTAAACTCGGGTTAGAAATTCATTCTGTCACGGAAAAGGGAAGGAAGGAAATCAGATAGTCAATTTACATACATAAAATAACTAGTTACTTCAGATTCTAGACGCTTTATGCTATGCAAGGTGTTCCGAAAGTTTCTGACCCACCCTCACAAATTATGACTGAATACTATGTCAGCCACTGTGTAAGAAATTAAAAAAAGTAAAGTATAAAAAAGTACAGTACATCCTGCTTATATGCACGGACTACATGAAGATCTGTGTGATCTGCTCAGACCAAGAAAAGGCTGCGCTGATTCAGGACGGAACTCCATGCCACACGGCTGACTTCGCGTTCCGCGCCATCAAAGAGACGAGGGTACAGGTCGAGAGGAATTTACCAAGGAACTGTCTGGACCTCAGCACTTGGAACACCTTTGGCTCAGGTTCCAGCATAGTGCTCTGCGTCACCCCTCCTCATAAATCGGGCGTCAGTCATGACCGGGGTTCTCAATGGAGTGAGAAACCAAGGCGACGAGTGTCATCCGTCGGTTGGCTGAGAACTATGGGACCCTGATCCAAGGTTCCTGCAGGCCTGCGGAAGTCATATCTAGTATTCATGTAGGAGTTGATGCCTACGGTATTCTTGGCCATGTGGAAATTAGTTAAATCAATATGTTCCTGTTGATATCATCTCCATCTTAATTTTATTGGGTCAGAAACTTTAGGAACACCCTGTATACGAATGTTCGACCTTGATGCAAGATGTCATTATAAGCGCAGTCCCCCTCAATGTTCCTACCCAAACGTTAAACCGGTTCATCGGTTTCGGCTGAAAATTTAAGGGAAAAAACAATTCCCTTCCAAACATTTAAAGTACATTTCCTTTCCCTCTGCAGATTGAGAAACTTACTTCTGGTCTCGTAGGAACCGGCGTCGGCGAACTGACGCGTCTGGAGTATTTCCCTGTGTGTGCCTCTTTTCCCGTTGTCGAGCACGAGAGTCGGAGAAGCTATGAGCCATTGATGTGCCGTGTTTCGTGGCATTCGCGGCTTGGGAGTGACA
Organism: Darwinula stevensoni; assembly: GCA_905338385.1. Taxonomy (NCBI): domain Eukaryota; kingdom Metazoa; phylum Arthropoda; class Ostracoda; order Podocopida; family Darwinulidae; genus Darwinula; species Darwinula stevensoni. The sequence goes on along the minus strand of CAJPEV010000230.1, from coordinate 124,279 downwards.
GCGCTCTCGGGCGACTCCGCGTCTGCGTGTATGTTTCAAGAGGAAAGAGGTTGGGGGTAATAGGTGGCGGGGGAAAGTTCTCTTCCGCCACTCCTCCGCCAGTCTCCCCCCCGGATCAACCTCCTCCTGGATCATCCTCTACCTGGATTGACTTCTTCGTTCGACCATGCGTGGCACACGTGAGTTCTGCTCTGTCTCACACCTTTGATCCTTGAGGAAACTCCTTGGAATATGAAATGCAGCTCCAATGGGGCCGTAACGTGAAATCGAGTATCTTGGAGCTTGGGTGCCGCATCTGCGTGCAGAACGAGGAATCCGGGAGTAAACAAAAAGGACGAAATCGTATGTATCAAAATCGAAGGAAACAGACATATCGCGCAACAAAATCGTAACGAAAACAAAACGTAGGTTTTCCATCCATGCGACGTAGGTTCAATACAGAACGTCGGAGTACAGAGAAGAAAGGAAGTCCTCCATTTTTTTTCTCCGCAGTTCCTAAAATTCCTTCCCGGCGATGGAAGTGGAATTCAAATGAGAGGCATTCCTGTTCCAATCGAATAATGTGCATGTCGACCTTTCAGCGCCTGTGAGAGATTTCCATGACTAGGATCTGCAATGAGATTTGAATGTGCTCATTCCAGTAGAATTATCAACTATAAATCTCACTGATTAGGTAATTTAACTGGAAATTGTTGACTGCATTAAAGAGGCTCTGTGCCCCACCTTGACCTGAAGACGCGACCTTGACCCAATAGTATTCATACCATGTACCCATTTCACTGTGAACCAGGGTGGACAGGGCTGGGTAATGAAATTGATTTCGTTTCGTTTCTGTGATTTTTCTGTTTTTGTTACGAGGTTCAAGGTTCGAGTAAGGACGACAAGAGGCACTTTCGCACGTTTCGACATCCCATGTCAAGATAAAGCGTTCATGTGCAATACGATAGGGCTTAAGGATAGACCTTTTTGTGGGAGCATATCCTGCTATTCCCTTGTCTACTGGTTGTTACTACATTGCCACATTTCTTTTTATGTCCACAAAGGTGTCTCACCTCTTCTTGAAGCTAGTTACGAAGAGGGGCAGCCACAACATCATTGACTATCCCATTCCACTCACTATCTATCCTATGAGTAAAGAAGAGATTCTGCAAGCCGAGTTTCTTTTAGAGTTTGCATAACTTGAGCCTGTTTCGTCTCGTTCTGCTGCTGCCATCGAGTTAGGATAATCTACCACGCATCACGTCATCGATTCACAGCTGTGTTACCGTTTGTGTTTATTTTTTTCTGAGCTTTCTTGATAGATTGGAATACGTCAGAATTTCACAAGTAAGATTGGATTCTTGAAACAAGTCGTTTGTAATTGCTACGCACCAACAGGATGCCAAGAACAGATTCCCAGAAACGGCTTGGATGCAACAAGCTCGCAATGAACCCAGTCTAGAGAAAAGTAATTTGCGTTGCGGAGATGGTCCAGGCACACTGCAATTTTCTTTAATGAGAGACCTCGTTTCTGCCGCCATTCAGTTGGATTTTTTTTTTCTCTCTCTCTCTCTCAGTCAGCAGTGGAGCTTGAAACGACCATCTTCAATTCCATCTCCAAAGAAGAAGGTAGATATTGCGATATTTTTTTTAACTTTCCTTTTTTTTTTTTCATCGTCTGCCCGCAGTTGCCATGGAAACCTAGGCGCATGCACCACGCTCAGCCTGGGCCGGGGTGCCATGTCATTCATCAGAGTTGTCTTCTGGCCTACGTATCTGACCTTTCTTGATAGAGATGCTGCTCGTGGCAGCGTAGACAGAGCTGCTAGCCGAAGTCGTGTGATAGCATGTCTAGGTTTTATTCTATTCCCATTATCCATTCTAATTCCTCGTAGGCTTATTATGTGAGAAAAGAAAAACTTGAACTTTCCAAATATCTCTCCAACCGTTAGACTTGAAGAAAGTCTTCGCTGACCAAGTTCCAATTTTTATCTGCACTGTGGCACCTTCCTTGAGCTCACTGTTTATTAGTGATATGTTTTTCATTCCGCCTCTCCGCAGTTGCCACAGTGAACGCAGCAGTTAGAGTGATCAGTGTATAGATGTTACTGTATCTTGAGAACCAATCGAACCCTTACTGATGATAATTGTGTGGTACATCTGATCGTAAAGCGGAGTCTATGGCACCCAGGGGAATAGTGACCAGTGTCTGTCGTCACCAGTGGAATGGCAAATCTCTGCCTGAGTTAATACTCCAATTAAATTATAACTTATTAACCACAGTTTCAACTTCAACGGAATGAATATGGTTGAGTTTCTTCAACGGAATGAATATGGTTGAGTTGTGATGCATCTATCTATTGATCACTGCAAACAGGCACCAAATGAATTCTTTTTAAAAAATCGAGTTTAGTATTGTTTCATGGATTTGCGAAAATGCTGAATTGATGGGCTCAATGCACCAAGTGATATTTCGCTTTTTGCAAAACGCAAATAATGCATCCAGAGAAACAGAAACCATAGCATGTTTTTTGTGTCTCCTAAACATTTAACATTTACGAAATAAGTGCGCTGTTGTTCTGGTGTTGATTCCCTCATGGCCGGAATTTAATTCCGCCCATTTAAACCCAAGGCGTTGTATATTACGAAAAAAGTTACATATTTGCTATTTTTTGTTCAACGCAATAAAACAAAAACCACGTGAAAGAGCGAAAGACTCTGGGCATATTTACAAAATTTCACCCTTGTCCCGTATAAAATACAAAGTTTTGCTGATACACTGAACTCTGCATTTTACTGATACTCTGAGCTCTGCAGAGCTCATAGTATCAGCAATATCTTCCCATGATGATTGCATCATGTGTTTGAGTTTGAAGCCTATCTAAGAGCCAGATGGACTCGTTGATGTAACACATGTAAAGCGTTAGATACGAACCCCAGAAGGCCTTGGGGAATAGGTTAATAGGCGATTGCCTAGGGCGGTGGATACGGAAGGGGCAGCAACGTGCGCGGTGTAATTTTATAGCATTGAGATAGGCGCTTAGCAACCCCCCTTGGCCCTCCATTCGCCCAGCTCCCCTCTGCATCAGCCGCTCCCTAGGATACGTAGAGCCAGGCACTCGTCCTGTCTCTCTCTTCCCCCCCCCCCCCCTCCGCTCGTCAATTTGAAGCCATAATACTGAGATCTCCCTTCCGAAAATCCTGCACTTCCCCTCTCACGAAGGATAGGCTATTTTCAATTTATCCAACTGAGCTCGTTGCTTGTAGAAGGATATCAGACGTCAAATATTTCTCGAAGTTCGATGACCATGGTAGACACATCTTGCTTCGGTTTCAGCCAACCCAGATCTGATCAGGGCGAAGGTACCTGGGATCCTACTCGATGGCGGGAAGGCTGGTGCTGGTTCGCTACCAGCTATAAGGGTTCAGCCTAAAGTTTAAACGCCTCCAAAGTGGTTGACTCGTCCTAAGCATGTTGTGAATCGTAGAAATATTTCAGCAGAGAAATATTCTCTGTTGGCAGAATAGTTCTCACCAAGGGTGACGTCCTTCTTTCCGAGACCGGATTCCTTTCTCCATTTTGGAAAGGCATGCCAATTATTTAGGCTGTCCATTATATTTGATTAATCGACCAATTAATCGAGTGAAGTTTTAATTGTGATCAAAATTAATCGAGTTTTAATCTACCCCCCAAATTTCACCTTAAAATGCCCGTTTTTCTCCTTCAAATTCACTGCCTAATGCAGAATCCTGCACGAGTGAATGTTTCGTGATTGGAATCCGATCAAGTGATGGTTTTTTTATGACAGTCGTTTTTTGCAAACAAAGTAAAAAATTTTGCAAAAGGGACGCACAAGGAAATATGTGAAGAAATCGTAACAATGCGAGAAGTGAGGGCCTCATTAGATGGAAATTAAAACCTTCACGGCTTCTCAAGTCAATCCTGATTGATTGCTACTGTCTGCCCGGCCGCAATACGCGCTTTGAATTGTAGGTGGGGTGGAATGTCCGTGCCTCTGGTTTCCCTCATCCTTTGTCATCCAGAAAACACGGAAAAGTAGGAAGGGTTGTATTTTTCCCTCTGGCGCTGGATTTCCTCCTTCTAGGTCTGAAAGACTTGATTTCGCAGACCAACGTGGGATCTGGTCGGATCGGATCGTTTCGATTCCACACGGATTACACCCGCACGCTGAAGCGGATTTCGTGCTATATGCCATGCAATATTGATCCTTCCTTTTTTGGGGGGATTCATGTCTATCAGGAAGCGTTTTCCACGCCCATGTTAGGGAGAAAATGCTCTGAGGGCGCTGAAAAGATTCCCTCCAGCCCATTCCGATCCAGTCCGCTTCAATGTACCCAATCGCATTAACAGTGACACGTAATTCCAGCGAATAAATCTCCGCTTTGTCAAGTATGGCCTCTCAAAAGCACGAGGCTGTTTTATGTGCTTTGTATTCATGGCAACAGGTCTCCAAATACGACACACGTGCCACGTTTTTGATGTGATGGAGCCTAAAGGCAGGAGATGGTGCAACTAATACAAATTACTGTCACTTGGTCATGAGCAGTCAAAGTGAGTCCTTGCCAAAGACGAGAAAGAAAGAAAGGTATAATTATTTCTATCACTTTCTTTCTCGGTGAAAGAAAGTGATAGAAGTAATGACACGAGAATGAAGCTCCCCCTTCTCCCATTTCCTCTCATATCACAGAGGCTGTCAAGATACCTAACGAAAGCAGACAGCATGGATATCTATACCCTTGTACCTGTCACGTGCGTCATTGTGCAAGGTTGAAGATCTGGGCCAGAACGCTAAATTTCTGCCCATATCATCCCTAGTCGAAGTCGAAACTATGCCGAGGATTCTTCCGTTCAAGCCGACACGATTCTGGGCACTCATCGGGGCAGTGTAGAACAATAGTGACTGCTCAGAATTACCTTGATGTGGTATATCATATTTCCTTTACCTCATGCAGAGAGGAATGCATGGTCGCAATCGAAATGTACAGTGAAAACTCGTTAACTCGAATCCTGATAAGTCGAAATTCTGCTTATCTCGAAGTTCAAAGCTTGGTCCCGGCGGAACCCCGTAGGACACCATGTTAAATGCTCCNCAATACTTCAATTACTTTTCTTTGGAAGAATTAATTTTAAAAATCTTAAATTATTTATGGAAATGCGATCGAGCTTCACGAGACCACGTTATTTTTTCACATAGTCCCCTGCAACCGAAACCCTTTTTTCCACCGATGATACATAGTAATGCTATCTTTGAAATACGATCCATTTGCTTCCTGGACCCACTCCCTGATGGCCTTCACCTCTCCACCGTCACTGAATGGCAAATTAAATTTTTGAAGTAGAACGCCCCAGAAAACAGGGTTATCATCGCGCTTCCTGTAGAGAACACACATTCGAATTTATTCGAGCCAGAGACCCTTTGGGGTGAAATTCCATTGATTGGCGTTTAGTTTCGGGTTTAAAGTGATGTACCCTGTTTGTTCTGTCACAGTTCGGCCTAAGAAACCCTCATTAATAATCTATTCAATTTTTTTTATCGATCGGCAGGCATAGTAGCAACTATTCATGAACTGATTAATTTTTCCCTCCGATGGGGATCACATCCACATGATACCCATCTGAGAATGAGCTTTCATTCCCCTGACTTTTTCGGGTGGCTGCATTGACTAGAGCTATATTGCTCCGGCCGTCATACCCATCCTTCGAGTGCTATGGGATCGATACAACTATGGCCTGAATGGTATATGCGCCGATATTCATTGTGACCTTGCGATAGACCTAAGGGCGAATTTTTGTTTTGAAGAAACTGGCTGATTCATTCTATTCTCCTCCTCGTTTAAGCTTCGAAGATCAGCTCTTCGACATGAAGTAACTCAGCTTCCTATTCAGTTGTAAAAATGGGACTTAAAGTCGATCATTCGACCTCCGACAAAGCCTAAGTGCTTATACCTGAGTAGAAACGGTAAATGCCATCCATTTATGACAAATTGACAAATGGACTCATGTCGGGCGGAATATGGGAAGGGTTCGATGGCTAGATGAGAGTTGTGGATAATATCCTTTTCTTATACTCTTCGCTATGAAAGATTCAGTATGCTCGTCGCAGCGTTGATAGTGCAACTCTACAGGCGAGGAGAGGGTACAATGAGAAATAACTCCAAGACTAGTCAACGTGGATGGAATAAGAGAAACGGAGCAGTAAAAGAAAAGTATCCGGAACAAGGATAGCATTAAATGAGACTCTTGAGCTCTAGGCACTCCCGTCTGTAATTGCAGGACGTCGTAGAATCCACCTTGGTATTAGAGGTTGATCCCGGATAGCGTATCTCTGGACTAAACAATAGGGCCAAATTGAGCCTCCCGAGGGATCTTTACAGGGTTAGAGGTTAGAGAGTACTTAAGTGTTAGATGAGATCGCCGGTGCCGTAGGCTTCAATAAGGAGGAGAAGCTTTTCGGCTTAGAGCGAGAACACATTCATGGACCTTGAGCCTCTTGCACCCTCGATGGTATCGTATTGCATCTGCAGCAAAGTTGAGATAAGGGTAAACAGGGAGAGAGGGATGTGGAGCTTATACGGAGCATCGTCGCCCTCAGGGCCTGCACTCCATTCCACCAATATGAGAACGGAATTCTTGACTGCTTTCCATTCGTGTGTCAGTCTGATCTCACTCATCTCAGTCTGCAACCAAAGTAAGCTTCAAATTGGTCTGAGCCTAATATGGAATCTCCATTCCGTTGAATTGCTTTTCCGGATCTGAAGGGATGAAGAAAAATGAAGAAAGAGACGTAATAAATCTTTAGGAGGGAGTTGGAGAGATTTCCTAGAGCTGGAAGAAAAATGCTGAAAGCATGAGACCAGAAAAGAGAGGAATGAGAGAGATTCCCACTTTGGAGAGAGGGGGGGGGGGGGGCGCTTTCGTAATGAAATGCTGCCCCAGGGGACGTGGTTGTGCGGATGAGTATATTTCTGAAGCGGTTTGACCCCCGACGGAGATAAGGTTTATTCATTCTCAGATTCATTCTGAAAATGTAACACCAATTAACAACCCTCCCTTCGAACGGAGCCCACCCTTAATGGCAATGCCAATCGGCCGCACGATCTGGTGTCAATCTCTCAGCGACAAAAACCGCGAAACTGCTTAGGTGATGTGTGTCAGATTAATTCGAAACTCAGGGCCGATTGCATGAACGATGTTTATTTTAGACATTGATTATCGATAGTAATTGTTTAAACATTGTCTACGAAAACATCGGTTAACCGCTGTCTACTTTCGATTGCGTGAACGATCCCTAAGCCATGCTTTCATCGCCGATGGTTAGACGATGGCTAAACACCCCTCATAGTATATACTGTATATCACGTTCTGACTCCTCGGTTGTCGAGTAATATCCTTCGGACTCCACAAAAAACGAGCGAATCAAGAGAAAAAGGAGGACCTTTCCTCAGACTATTAAGTACATCTCGTAGAGCTTGTAAAGGAGAATCTCACGATAGAGAGAGACAGAATGCACTTTCCTTGCACAACAAATAATAATGCCTGGAAAGTGGTGAGTTCTCCTCTGACATTACTCTGTATTTTGAAATATCAGAGGTAAAGCCAAGGATTCATTTTGGACACACGGAGAAGTAGGAAATGTGAAAAATAGGAGTATCATTTGTGTACGATTGCAAAATGAGCATATTCGAGAATTGCGTGTGGATCCTGGTCACGTGATGACAAATTCAGTAATAATCCCTTCCTCATCGCGCACTGCTTGAACATCGATGAAATAGAAGCATTTGCGATTGATTAAAGTTGTCCGGGCATTCTATTCGAGTACGACAGTCGTCGATGACACCGATCACTACTGGAAATCCGACAATATCAGATAATTATCTTCGTACAACTACTCCGTTCTTCCTCCTAGGAATGTAACGAGCGATGCAAATGGGCAATGGCTTGCGCCATTCCATTTCTAGGAATCGACGCCACATAAAATCGAAGGGTCAGCACAACATGCAAATTGAAGGCTTTCATGATACTCTCTTTACTTTCGAGCCATATTAATTAATTACTCAGGGGATGGGTACTTGAACAAATCATGATTCATTGCACACAAACAGTGATTGCTCTTATCTGTCGATGTAAAGTTCAGGGATCCCTTCCACGATCTTCGTTCCTTTCGAGTTGAGCGCGAAGCAGGTCGACATCATACCCTGATCCCTTTCCAAATTTGGTATCTCACGCGAAAGTTCTAATTGACATATTCTTCAAAGGGATTAAGCCCAGAACCTATGTTTATTCCTCCCATGCGACGACGAGAGCACATCGCCGTTATCTACCCTGATCCCTTTCCAAATTGGTATCTCACGCGGAAGTTCTAATCGACATATTCTTCAAAGGGATTAAGCCCAGAACCTATGTTTATTGCTCTCATGCGACGACGAGAGCACATCGCCGTTGTCGAGCGGATCCATAAACAGAATCCATTGTGCTTCACCAGTACACTGCAGCGCTATACTCATCGAGATGGTACAATAACGCTGGCATAAACATCGGCAAAACATGCCCCATCCCTTGTCTGGAACCGACACCTTTTTCAGCTTCTGTTAGACATCGGACAATGGTTAAAGGAAGATAGCGTTCATGCAATCCATTTTTGGCCTTGGACATCGGTTAACCGATGACTTTCGAAAAACACCGGAAAAACATCGTTCATGCAATCGGCCCAAAGTCTTTTTACATAGTAATATGAACTAGATTCGGACTCGAGAGTACGCCTACTCAAACTCACGTGCAGAGGAGAGAACAAGCAATCGAATCCAGAGAACACATCCAATGAGAATCCGATCTGAGAGAAAAACCACTAAACAAGATGGTTAGCGAAGCCAGACTGGTGACCTCGGGCTCTACTGCTCACAGTCGAGCAAAAACAAGTTTTCACGCGCACCTGTGCAGCCTCGGGGTATATTCGCTCCCCTTTTCACTCTCTTTCCCCAATCTATCCCAATGAACAGTGTTGCGCCATTGTACTAAAAAAAAAAAAAAAAAAAAAAACTAATTTATGCCCACGCATTACATTCTCCTCTATCGTCGGTATAAGTGTCTTACACGAGGGATATGCAAAGCGGACATCGTTTTCGCAGCTCGAGGCAGGCAGCCTCGTTTTTCAATATCGTCGGGTTCACCTCGGCTTCGCCTCGGTCCCCTCTCTTGGATATCGAAAAGACTCGCTCGCCTGCCTATCGGTGCGACACGTGAGGCTTTTCCTTGGTCATCCGACTCCTCCCTTATGTAACGCTCAAAAGTCGCCGGGTTAACCGACGGCTCTTTTAGCACCGGCCTTCGGAGCGTCGTCGGCAATATGCCCTTTGCCTGCCTTTTTCCAGGATTTTTCATCATTAACGGCAACATATGCGGACGTGAGTGATGGACTTCGACATCGTAGAAAGGGAGGAAGGGGGGGGGGGGTAGGGTCCAAAGATAGAATATGGAAAATACTAGTAATATCCTTATTTCGATGGCAACAGTTTATATATAGCTGCCTCTTCACGGATGCAACGATGGCTTCGTTTTCCATTTTCTATCCCACCGTATGCTACATTCGTGTCGTAGCAGAGGGAGAAACGAGACGAGGGATCTTGGATGGGGCAGACAGACTAGGGACTCGACGTTGATTTATAGTTCCTCTCATTCAACGCTGTCGTGTCGACGTTGAGAACTTTCGAAAGGGAAATGTTTAACGTTATTCCAACGTTCATTTCGTGTCGCAGAATAACACTCGAAGAGCGTTGCACAAAAACTGCCGCATCAGCTGGGAAGTTGCAATATCCCCACCTTTAATCATATTGTATCGATCCAAACAGACACGAAGAGCCCATGATCTCGACATCCAGTCATTCCAGGTTACACCAAACGGCTGTAAAAACTTCAGATGCTGTACTTTCCAAACCCCTATCATGTGGGAACCTCATGGAGATATCGATTCAAATAATCTATGACAAGTAAACAAAGACGGATATTTCTCGTCTCGGTCGAGAGTTTCCAAAGATGTCTCTCATTGCATAGTAACACGAAGGAGTCCTGTGCCTCCAGATCACATTCAGGTAGGTGCCTGGATTTTATCAGAGGGAAAATCGGGATGCATGCGGTGAAAAAGCAGAAAAGACCCTTGTGCGAATAAGTGCCTTGGAACTTCTGTCGAGCAGATTTCGTTTGGGTCGCGCCTCGCTTTCGTTCTCATCTGGGAAATAATGGCAAAATGCATCTCTCAACACCGTTGAAGTGGAAATATGATGTGGAAATAGAGACTCGAACGGAGACTGCACAGAGCAAGAACGAACTTCGGCCATTAGACACGTCCCCGATGCCCCATCCCTTCCCGCACAGGTGAAAAAGAGAAAGGGGGTCGAGCCAACGGTTTACGGCCTGGCGTTGATAGAGCGGGGCAAGTGGAAACTGCGCAGCCATTTATAGGGGTTTCGGGACATTCTCCTCCATGCCAACAGCATCAGCAGTGAACAAGCATTTTCCTCCTCGTCTCCATCGTTTCACGCGACGTAAAACTTTCATTTCCTAAAAATTAATAAGGTATGGGATTAATTTTGATCCCTTGTAGGTTCCTCTAAAACCATCTTTCACCAATTTTGAGGGAGCACCGGTGGACTGTGGTAGCCGAAGTTGAAACTTCCATAGAGGCGAAACTCTCGGTTATTTACGGTGTATTGTCCACCATCGCCTATGGCCGTGAACTCCAGAGGAGTTCTTCATCTCTGGTTTCAAGCAGTGGGTTAACATATCTGAAAAGTGCTGCAGTTTCAAGGGACCACATGGGATCTGAACTAAGAACCGGCATACTTTTTTCCCGCAATTTCATTTGGAAAAGATACCTAGATCTTTAATAGCAGCCCTCGTTCATAGTTGTCTCTCGAAATTTTACTTTTCGACTCACATTCGACGAAGTTTAGCGAGACCGCGTCCGTGTGTCGATTCCAGAACGATACCATCGACTGTTTAAATTGCACTAAGTCAGGAATAGATTTTAATCCCGCGTCATTTTCCTGCGGGAAAGGGAGAATCGCGAAAAAATCTACATAAAAAACGGCTCGAGGATTCAATGACATTTGCCTGAAATGCAGATCGGACTGCTAGCATTCCGATGGGACGAGGGGAGAATCGTTTGCGAATGGGGTTCTGGAGAAGAAGCCCTATAAGTGTTATGAGGAATGCGAGAAGAGGCAGAGGATGTAATTAGGAGCGGGCAGGAGAAGGCCCGGGAGAGGGAGATGGGAATCGATCCGTCTCTGGATCCCCCCCCTCCGCTCCAGACTTACACTTGCCGGCATCTGTCCTCAACGACCCTATGACTCTTTGTTCCCGTACAGTACGTCAGATGCCTCCTCCCTCTTCTTCCTCTTTTCTGCGGATCGCAACCCTGGACTAAAATTTAGCGCGAACGAAGGTAACGAGATCGGCAAGGGATGCGAATGGCGACTGAAATCCACGAATGGTCTCTCCGATAACGGCTTTCGATACCATCACCGTGTACTTCAGAAAGAATCACCGATTTCTTCGGCTGAGCTAAAGTCCAGCGACGCGGGGTTCCATCGGTGAAAAGGATGCAAGACGTCGCAGACGAGTGACGTGCTCCTAGAGCCGATCCAAATCTGGGGCCATCGAAAAAGGAGCTCTCTTCGGCTACGTTGTCGCCGTTAAGGAGGACCTGATCGTCCGGTGGACCGAAGTGAGGGAAGGACGAAACGAAAAACGCGAGCCAGGATCTTTCGCTTTCCGACTTGGAGGACCGACCTCGAGGACCGATCGTCCTCGCTGGGTAGTCGGTCCTTTTCACCGCGACGCACTCGCCTAACCGAGGTTGCATGGGTCCGAGAGCGACGGGACGGAAGGCGGAGGGCCGATCGTTGAGCGGCGGAATGCACAGGGAAAAGGTGGTGTCTCTTCTTATTGCCAGACGAGAGAGAGGTCCGATAAACAAACCGCGCTGATCGCTTTTCTGGACCTCTTTTCTCTAAGCCTATGCAACCACCCCAGGTCATCGCGATCCGGAAGAAGGGGGGGGGGGGGGGGAACCAGGTTAGAAGAGTAGATAAGGCTGGGCAACATCCCAGCGGGGGGTGGGGCTCGAGAGGCAATAGGCAAGAAAATGCTGCTGATTGCATGCCTTGAGCAATCGCAAAATTGATTTCATCCGCTGTCAATTACATTGAAAACGTGACAATTTTGTCGGAATTATGGGTCCATGTCCAACGGAATTAGTGGCTTCAACAATGCCTTCAACCAAGCAATATTCAGTCGTGATTCAGACAAGTGTGACCAGAGTGGCATGAGCTCTCACATCTAATCCATCCTTTCTTACAAGAGCATCTTGAAGTTTGGCATTTGGTCTTACATTGGCATCTTCTGAAGTCCCCACCTATTGAGGTGGCAGCAACGATTTCGCGCAATGGTTTCTCTTCGGTGTTGATGTCTTGCATTTTTATGATCTTCACTTTTACCGATTCCACCGTGTTTCTTTCCATAATCAGATGTTGATTGTTGTTCCAACCTCTTGTTCCAATCTTGTACTTCCCGTCCTTCCTTTCCAAAGCCAATTCACTTATGTTTGGGGTATCAGTTCGGCCCCGATCAAATTCGAAGACATGAACAGTTATGTTGTCACCATCTTGCAATTCTGGAAGGCGTCGCTTTGAGAGATTGAGCATCTGGTGTGCTTGTCGCTTGAGTCCATGTCGCACCAGGACACGCCCATGAAACAACTCTGGATCGTGGACATCACATGCAAATTCATTGCTCCCCTGATTTTGGCTTGATAATGATAATTGAAATGCAAGAGCATTTGGGGAAATACGGTCACTGGGGTCTGAAGTCACATCCACAGAGTGAGTCTCGACTTCCACAAAGCCCCCTTCTACATCTTCACATTCCTCCAAAGCTGTTGGAGGCGAATCCTGTTCGATCGTTTCAGCCAGGACTTCCTCCCTGATGCCCGACTGGGGCGAGTCGAGTATTGCGCTTGGAATATTGGAGGTCTGCCAGCCGATTTTGGGCTCCCGACCGAACACGACTGGATATGACACTCTTGTGATCCTTCAGTGCTGTTCCGTATTCTTTGGCCACTGAATAATGCTAAAGCCAACCGACCATTTGTGGGTATTTTTTGTCCTTCATCCAGGCTCTGAGCTTGTCTTTGATGACTCCGTTGGCCCTCTCCACTGATCCCTGGCTTTGAGGATGTCTGGGTCTGGATGCCTGGCTTTTCTTTACAAAGGGTTCATCCACTGTCCTTCCATCCTAAATACCAGTTTTCATTGCCACAGGCACTGTCTGACCTTGCTTCTTTTCTTTTGTGTAGTCCTGATTCTCTTCACTTCTTTCATTCGATCGGAGATCGAACGGTTGCACGTAACTGAGTTAATCGTTTTCGTGCTGTTGGTGTCCATGTCCTTTGCATGTTAGCAATAGATTTATAATTAATTTAGTCACAATATTTCTAGTGGGAAATCTTTTTCTTAATATGAAAGGTCTGAGATAGGATCATCGTAAGGGAAGCTTCAAGTTCAAGTTCAGTTCAAGTTGGCTGGTGTTCGGTTACGCCAGTGAGTTGTTCAAGCCCCAACTCAGCGTCCACGCGACACCTGAGCCACAATCCTAAAGAAAACCTTATACATTACAGGAGAAAGGAACGGGTACATCTTGTTGATTCGTAAAACTTCCTCCTCGGAACTCCACTTGCTTATTGCGTGAAAAGAGCAAGAGAAATGCGCGCAATAGGCAAAGATTTTGCTCATTTCATGAAATAAACTATCTGCAATTTTTTGCGAGCATTCGGAAAAATTTTGCGCAATGCGCGCAATGAGCAGTTGCACGAATCACGCATAACATAGGCTATAGATAGAACAAGCCGAACACGGGCGTTTTGGGCGTCATGTTAGTTCCCACTTCTCTCCCTCCTTCAGCTGGAGCTATGGTTTCTCACGTGCTTTACGCTTCTAACATTGTCCTCCTGCTCCTTTAACTCTTCCATTCTCCTTTTGGACTCATCTGAATTCACTTTAATAATAATACAGGGTGGGAGATAATTGCGGGAACATGGGAATGTTGCGGGGGTTTAATTTTCAGAAATTGTTGTCTGCTTTTGCGTAAATCATCACCGACTCCACTCGTTCACGGTAGAATACACCATTTTTACGTTTTTCCGCAAGAAACAAACTGTCGAAAATCAATTCCAAGTGACTCTCCTCAACATATAGCGAAATTGTGAAACTGAACTTGAAGGTCACCTATATGAGCGGCAATGGAAATTACACATGATCACCAACAATGTTAAACTTATGTTCAACCCACGGACTATCATCAAGTCATGCTTAGGCCTACCTTTTTTCCTTCAAAAGACTCTCAACCCTCGACTTACTCAGCCAATTAGTCCTATCAGGGTCAACCTCGAGGTTTGCAAGACATCTCCCATCTGCAAAAAGCGACATTCAGTGTTCTACCGCAACCCTAGGGAGTTGGAGCTTCAAATTTATTGGAGCGACCCAGTTGATGGGGTGCGAATCATGTATATTTCGTCCTCTTTCTGAGAGGAAAACGAGGAGGCTGAATTCAGTAACGGAAAGGAGTTGAAGAAAGGGAAAAGGCGCTACCAAAGCCTATTCATGGCAATTGGATTTTAAAAGTTGCATGGACATGTGTCGCCTCTAGCAATCACTTTGAAAACTAAGTTCCCCAAAAATAATGTTCCTTATTTTTGCCCCACCCTGTATAATTTAAAGGCTGGTTTAATCCCAGCCAGGAAAGTTGACAGCAAGGAAAATGCAATGAATGTATTTTATAAACAGATGCACCCTTTTTCTTCCTGCCTCAGTATAGATGCAGCTGGATTCCTCTGAATCTTCCCAAATTGCCCATCTTATTTCATTAAATTTATTTACCATCCATAAAAAAGCCTAAGGCCCTATCTGAAACTTATTGAATAAAGATAACCCGGATCCTATAGATGACTCGGAATTCCGTACCATCGCCACGAATCATTTAAAAGTTCACTTTCCTATCTTTGATCCAGTATGCATTACAAATGTTGCAAATGTCTGCAAAGCAGTGAGGGAATGATGGAAGGGTCTGTTTCTCCCACTCACTTTTTTTTATTAGTATTATCTGGGATGATATCTAAGTCTCTCTAAATGAAAGGGATTTGCCTTCCTCTAAAAGGAAAATCTTCTCCCCAAATCTTGAGTTATAGATAGTTTGGAATCCTTGAAATCAGGAAGCTGTGAGAGACGATGAGATTTTCAAAGGGAATATAATATTAAATATATAATGGATGTCATAAAAAAAAGATCAGCAGGGGACATAGACTAGAGGAGACGAAGGCGAACACGAGGTGCATGGTACATGTGTTAGCGGGTAATGGCAGGGCATGCTTCCGTATTCAGAAGGGCAGCTCTAATGTTCCCGCGGTACCTGTTCCATTACTCCGCCAATGCGCACCGCAGGCCCGCTTTAACCTGGTCCCAACCAATATGGCTTCAAAATGCAGCCGTTTTCCCTATGGGCGCGCCATCTCCAGTTCTTTAATTAGCTCAGTGGGCCCAACCTTCTCTTCTAACCTGGGGGGAGGAGGGGGGGGGGGGGCCGTCGCTCTGAAACAACTCTTTGATAGGATCTCCTTCCCTCGGTGAAACCTGATTCCACTGATGAAACTTTCCGGGGATCTAAATCGAAGAGCGAACTCGTTTTCTCGTTCGTCCGGGCTTTCCCTTCTGTCGAGCTCATGTCTTAGGGTGCCTACACACCTGATCAGTCTAGTCTAGTCTAGTCAAGTCTAGTCACTATTACTAAGTCAAGTCAAAACGTTTCGAGCCTCATAGATCAACATACAATGACTGATACTGCCTTCACACCGGATCAGTCTAGTCTAGTCTAGTCCAGTCAAGCTGGGCGATTCGTAGTGTGCATCCACACCTGTCAGTCTTCTTCAGTCTAGTCAAGTCAAGTCATCTTTAGTCTAGTCAAAACTTTTACAGCTCCATTGCTAAACACGCTCTTTCTGATATCCACTTCACACCGAATCAGTCAAGTCTAGTCTAGTCCTCGTCAGTCACGTTTAGTCAAGACGCAAATAGGCACAGGCTCTATTTTTCTAGTCAAGTGTGGTGTGGGACTTGAAGGCATGCGTGAAATGAGTTCCCAAGTGGAAGTACTGATATCTTTGATTCGCGAAAGGCCTGAGATCTACGACACTGCCCCCTGCTTTTTTTTTATTACTATTTTTTTTTCCTCATCACTATGCCTCAACTCCGTCTTCTTGCCCTGCTAGTGCTGCTCTGTACCACGAACCAGGGCTTCTGTACGCTCGCACAACACAGGAGCACGCTCATGCTACCCGAACTCAAAGTTCACCTTCACATGGAAGCGAAGGGGTAATGACTGTTGTAAATGAGTTCCCTTTATCCCTCATTAGAAATTGATTGGGTTTGATTGAGACAGGAGAGCGGCTCTTGATTGCGTAAATGAACTGGAGAATGAGACAGGTCATGAGATGCGAAATGACACCATCATCTCCTTGAATCACTCCAGCTCCACTCCACTCCACTCCGCAGTAGCTTAGAGGACATGAACTGTTAATTAGTGAGAAAGATAGGTGTGGCATCAGAGAAATATGGTCTCAGCTTGCAACTGATGACCTGGCATTCTCTATCTGGCACGTATTCGCGATCCCGCAGGACCCTCCCTTCTCTTGTTTTTTAAATAATGGGGTTGAAGAGCGAATTCTTCATTACCTCATTGCACATAGCCCTCATTGGAGAGTTACCCATGGAATTATGTTTGCGACTCTCCTCAGTGTGACTCCTAGCCGTTACTCTGGAGGGATAGCCCTTCGGTAGTTGCTATTTTGCTTCTCTGTGTGGAGCTATGAGATGCAAGAGTTTCTCAGAGGAGGATGTCCTCGTGCGAAAATACCAAAAGAACCGCTCAGGGTCTTTCTGCAATTCGGCGAAAAGGTGATGGTATTCATCGAATTGCTGCTTTTGGGAATTAATGGGATGCACCCACAACTTCTTTCGCCATCACTTTCTCCATTGCCACAACAAAACATGGGTAGACACCAGTTCTTCCTCACTCTCCTCCATGCTGCTTAACAAGACCACCACTGGAGTAGATGGTGAATTGAACTGGCATTACAGTTGTGCGTGCGTAACCACCTGATTGAGCTTGACTGAAGGGACTGGACTGACCAATGACTAAACGTGATTAGACCTGACTGATTCGATGTAGAGGTATCTGTTCGTAATGGTGAATGCATGACTTGCTTTGACTAGACGTGACTGAAGCATGACTTGCTTTGACTAGACGTGACTGAAGCATGACTTGCTTTGACTAGACGTGACTGAACCATGACTTGCTTTGACTAAACGTGACTGAACCATGACTAACCTTGACAGGACTGGACTAGACTAGACTAGACTGATCCGGTGTGAAGGCACCCTTACAGATTCCACATTTAAGGTTCGAGATTCCAACTCGCGAGAGTCTCGAGTCCGAGGGAGTCCGGCAGTCGTTAAACGTTCCTTCGATGCACGACGAGTTCGGGTTCTTGCGCGTTTCGTCCTTCGACGAGACTCGAACGAGAAGAGTGGAGAAAAGGGGCCGAGTGGGGAAAGGTGGGGAGAGGTGGGAAACGCGTTTTTGGATCGCTCCCCGAGGATCGTTCGGTCCATTGCCGACGGCAGCCTCAGCGTCACGGCAGGCGGGTGACTGCACGATCGCGCCCAAGAGTCGATCGACGTCGTCGTCGACGTCGCGGTGGAATCTTCGAGATGCGAATCGTCGGGGATGGGCCGTGTTCCCGTCCTCGGCGTTCGCATTTTTGTCCCGGAAATCTCTGGAGCCGGTGAGAAGGTTGCTGAAGGGACCGGCTCTCACCTTCAAAATGTCCAATGGTATCTCCGACGAGATTCTCGAAAGGCGAGACCCCGCGAGACCCGATCCTTTGAGACTCTGAAAGAAGGTCCGCGACGGGACCGTAACGATGGAGACTCCGGCTGCCGATCGCCAGGGCGACGCAAGATTCCGAGTCCACGGCACCATCGTTTTCTTCGCCGCACCTCGGTCTCGCCGTCGCCATCGCGAAGGATCTTCTTTTCTCAGACGGATCGAAACGAGCGGAGCGAAAGCCTTGAATCGGCAGGCGGCTGGACTTCCGCGTCTCCCCCGTTCCTTCGCTCGGTGCGTCTCCGATCGGTCGCATCTTCGCCGCAGTTAGCGCGGTTTTCCACCTTCTTTCTGTCTTCGCTTTTCCCGCGGCGAGGCTCGCTCGCAAACTGACTGCGAGTTCCCCCCCGAGGGCGAAGATGTTCGACTCGATCCGGCGAGGGCGTTCGCCGGGTCCCAAGCTCGAACCGACCCTCCGCGGTCGACACTCCGTCTCGTCGAGTTCCGACGACGACTCTTCCACGCCGTGAGACGAGAGAACGACGTCCCGAGGCGAGGAGCGATCGGCGCATCTAGAACGGATGGCGCAGTTCCTCGTCTCGTCTCGATCGATGCAAAATATTAAATAAGCGCCTAAACCGATCAATCGATCCGGGAAAGAATTAACTGCCTTCCATTCCTTCCGTGTGGCTTGGGAACGTCGGCGACTTCTTCGCCCTCACTACGTCAACTGCAACTTCTTCCTCCCTTCTCCCCCCCCCCCCTCCTTCTTTTCCTCTCCTTTCACTCTCCCTCTTCCCATTCACGGCACCGATTTCTTAAGGCCTTCGTGCCGAGGGCTCGAAGCATTTCACATCCATACATGTGAATGAACGAATGGTTAAGGATTCAGGCAAGACTCCGGTATTTGGCGCAAGGACTCGGAGGTGGAATCGACGTCGTCGCCTTCGCGGTCCTGCTCTTCCATGTCTTCGCACGGAATTGTGCAAAATCGTCGCTCCTTACGCATTTTTTCGGGCCTAGGTGAGACCGGGGCGTCGTCCTAAGCCCGATGCTCCGCGACGTAGGCGAATCCTATTCCGCGAATCAGCACCGGGCGGGGCTTTCAGCAATTTCATGGCACGAAAGCATAGATATATGGAACCCAGAGCTGCGTCGCCATCCGGGAAGATGGAGGCACCATCCCGTGGGGATTCCAGAGAAGGAAAGAACATTAACGCTGTCATCCTCCCCCTCCCCCCTTCCTCCGACTCTCTTCCTTTCGCGAATCGACGATGCGGCTTCCAGACCGGGAAAGAAGGATCCACCTGTATGCAGATGATACCACTTTCCGTGCAATTCATTTTACTCGTGTCCCAAAGGACAGCTCGCCGGGAAGGGACCCGGAATCCCCGTCCGAATCCGCACCCCGATGGATCGTATCTTTCGGTTCCGACGAAATCCATCTCATCGTACTTTCAAACGGCCCTCGTCCAGCCTTTTAATCCCTGGAGGAAAGAAGCACTTCTTCGTCCTCGGAATCGGGCTCGCTCGGGACGTCCACTCGAGAAAAATAGGGAATTCTGCTGCCAGTGTCCCGTCCTCGATACGCTCATATACCGGCTGGTCGTAAACAAATCTTCAACTCAAACGCAAACAATACAATTTCCAATGCAATTGAATGAAATCAGAGATTAATACAGGGTATCCAGGAATGGTTACGTCGGTTTCAAGTCGAAATATCTCCACAATGGGCAAACAAGCATGCAGTTCGCACTAAAATAAAGGTTAGAGTTGCGAATTCACTCACACTGGACACTACAGGGTTGTGCAAAAGTTCCCGTACACTTCGATTAGCGCTTCGATTCTCTTTAGGCGTCATAACTCCAGAGGAAAAAATTCAAATTAAGACTGAAATTTACTATAATGAAAACATTTCACATAAAAAATGTCCGTATAATTAAACAAAAAAAAACACATCCGAATCGCCAAAAATCCGTTGATTAGTGAAAAATTATATTTTCAAAGTGTACGAGAACTTTTGCACGACCCTGTATTCTTATTAGTTCGTTAGTTTCCTGCTGTGAGGCGATGTAAAGCAATTCCCGCTGTGTCGCTCCAGAAGCAGTTATCATATAATGGCTTTTGTGCAACTAAAGGCTAAATGCTTGATATGGTTAGCGCAATTTCAATCCGTTACTCGTGTCCAGTGCAAATTTAGACGCGTGTATGATACGGAACTTCTTCACAAGGACTCCATTCGAAGATGGTACAAACAATTTGAAGAGAGTGAAAGTGTGAAACCAAAAGCATCTCCTGGCAGGCCTCGCACGAAGGAAGAAACGCATTCACCAGGCATTTTCATGAAGTAAACTCCCCAAATCCACGTAATTGTCGTCGTCTGTGAAGCACATCCTGTACCGTGGATTTAGGGAGTTGTAACTGAATCATAGCTTGCCAGACGGATTTGAGGGATCTTTCATCTCTTTTGAGAATGACGGAGCGTGTTAGCCGGCCTGTGAGTGTGACTGGCTCTTCTGCTGATTTCACCAGTATTATGCCAAATTTATCTCCCATGCAGGGCTAGGCACATAACTCCCTCTGCTAGACAGAACGACTTGTCAATCAAGTTCGTTACTCGGATTCTGATACAGTAAAGGAAATTACAATCTCAGAAGGACCCCTAAAATTAGCACGCGTTTAAGCTCAGGAAAAGGAGGAGGTAATGCCCCCCAACGTCAACAATTCAGTGTTGGCACAACGCGACATGTGGAATAACGTGAAAACCATTATTCAAAGGCCTCTACCTCTATGGGACTCAATAACGTTAGGCCTAGGCCTAACCGACGGACTATCTTCAGGTCAGGCCTAGACCTACCTTTTTTCGTTCAAAAGAAACTCAATCCTCTTACGTGGCCAGTTAGGACTATAAGGGTCAATCCATGGTGTTCGAGACATCTCGTTCAGGATGTGTAACGTTAGACCGATCGCAGGCCTATTCAGGCTTTCACAATTTCAGAGAGGTTGAGTAACGTTAGGCCGATTCGAGTTTCATGAACTGTGGGCGTGGAATGTTAGGCCTATCTGGCATTCCTCGAACTGTCTCGACTAGGTCTGAGGAGAGAATGTCTCCAGGTAGCAAGAAATGCATGGTGAAATAGGTCCTACCGCGCCTATTGATGCATGGCACCATCCTGCTCATTCAGTCCAGATAGTCCAGATAAGATATCTTCATATCTAACCACGTCGATCTGCCACTGTTAACCACAGTTTCAATCTCAGCTTAAACTCAGCATAAAAATGTCCCATATATATAAAAAAAACAGAAGATCCAGATACCGATACGAAGGCTGAAGCAGTCATCAATCTGACATAACTCCAGCACGATATCCGGCAACACTGGAGGACGGTACCGGAGCCAGCACTCGATACCTTAAATCAGGGGTGTCAAACTCAAATCGGTCGGCGGGCCGCATTCCTTATCCTGGAGATGCCTGCGGGCCGCACCCATACTTTTTCACCGAAATTTTTGCTAACAGTCAATCCAAGCGGAAATTTCAAGAACAGGCGGCGGGCCGGATGAATCACCTCCGCGGGCCGTATGTTTGACACCCCTGCCTTAAATGAACGACAGCTAATTTCTTCTTTTTTTTAATGACGAAATAGTGCGTCGCAAGCAACAAAGAGGGCACTTTTCGCCATCTACGAGTCTATCTTTTTTAGGGTTGGTCTTTTTTCTCCGAAATCCCGATGGGGAGGGAGGAAAAAAAATTACGGAATGAAATTCTTATCTTCAAAAAGCGAGATTCTCCCCAACCCCCGGGGAGATGGAGCTTCAAATTTGCTGGAGCGAGTCTGTGTTGAGAAAGGAAGAACCAATTTCGTTGATTGATGATTTCGTTAATTGATGCTCTCAGCGAGGAATTCGAGGAGGTTGAATTTTGCTATGGGAAGGGATTAACACTTTCCGTGCAACGGACGAATATGCTCGTCAGGTTACCCAATAGAGCTACAAAAACTCAGCATTGAAAGGGTTAAAGAAAGGTAACAGGCGTTACCAAATCCTATTGATAAGCGTATTTTCAATGTTGAACCGTGTTTCATTTCAACATTGCGGCAACTTTGAATCCACCTTCTACTCGCCGTTGTGGCAACATTGCTACGTTTTGTTATCAACCCTCGCTCAACGTTGACCCGACGTTGTCGTGCCGAATGGGATGCGATTCTGACTTCGTGCGACCTGACTCGCCGGACTCAAATTCATCAATCTTACAGATGCGTGCATGTGCATCTACGCATGGGGAAGATTGTGTTCACATGCGTAAGATGAAGTCGTCCCTGACGAAGCCACCCCATCCAACGTGTGGAAGAAATCTTGGAACTCCTGGATCGAGTCGAAATAAACACGGGATCGATCGGTTGAGAGGGTGAGTAGCGATGTGCCCCAGAGGCACTTTGTGATGGAGGCCCCTACCGAATTTCCTTTTAATTCTAGAGATTTGGCTCAAATGAAACGAAGCTCTGTGGCCGAATGGCAATGTTGCGCATGCACCTTTATTAAAATGTGACTTCAATTAACGGCATCGAATATTTTATCGCTTGCTCTCAGGTTCAACATTTTTTTAGGACTCCCTATAAGGTTTTTCTCTCTTCTACTGCGACTCTACGCTCACACGAGAGCACTCTCCCCTCCTTTCCCTCCTCCCCTCCTCTCCCTCCTCCTCTCCTCTCCCTTCTTCTCCCCTCCCCTCCTCCCCTCCTCCCCTCCTCTCCCTCCTCCCCTCCTCTCCCTCCTCCTCTCCTCTCCCTCCTCCTCTCCTCTCCCTTCTTCTCCCCTCCCCTCCCCTCCGCGATGAAGAATGGAGGAGCGCCTGTATACTTACTCCACTTTGGGGAGACGCTGAATCCTTTCATCTATTCCCTCTCCATAAGTTTCGGACGCGCATTCTCGGGATGTTTGGCCCGAGAAACTTGTATGGTTTTGGCATTTATTCTCTTCAACTCCTCGGCTTACTTTTACCTCCGTCTATTTTGTTTTCCGGAGGGACGAGATTCCTTCCCTTTCTCTCTTTTCCTCGTACAGGGCGAGAACATCTGCCAGGAAAAATTCATCCTTCGGAAGCTGGATATATCTAAACGAGGCTTTCATAGAACTGGAGCAAAATCCCGGTATCTTAACATTATTTTCTTCTACTTTCCAAATTTTAGAAGAAACTCCTTTCTTCCTTTTCGCTCACGATCGGCAATGTCAATCGAGTGCCGAAGTCTTCTTAGGGAAGAAAAAAAGAACCGAAAAGAGAATAGGCGGAATCGGACGGTATCCATATGCAACACCACCGCATGCGGCGGTTTCTTTAAAATCCAATTCTTGGGTGCCATTATTAAAATATATATATTCATGAGTTACGAGGCCACCGTAAGTGTCTGGCTCATGATTATGGAACGTTCCACAAGAAGAAATTTAAGTTTAGACCGCGTCGATGATGAGAAGCAGACTCCCCAGAGATCCGCGTGAGAGGGAAATAGAGAAAAACGCCTTGTCTTTTTTCGTGGCTCGGATCGGTCGAAGGAGTGTTAAATATCACGAGGTTTTCCAGATACAGACCGGAACGGAAAAGTTTAGCGATGCGATCATCGGAATTCGAAGACGCGATGCCACGTGTGGGCGAACGAAAGAAAGCTTTTTTTTCGTTTTCCCTTCCCGTCGCTCCGCCGTCTATTCGCGCACACGGATCACCGCTTTCGAGGTATATAATGAGATGCATGGGTTGCGGTCCCCCGTCTCATCTTCGAATCCTTAAACTCATGGTGGAACACGCGATGCAACTTGGCATCTGAAAATCGAGACGACTCGGTAATTGACATGCAAATGAGGCAGTCGCGCGATCGTGGTGTCACGAGGCCGTGGAGAGGCCTCGAGACGCCGATGTAAACGAGTCAAACCGGATCTCTTAAATGACTCAAACGAAGGAGTTATATTTAGCGGCTCTTTCTCGTCCAAAACGTAACGACGAAGTAGTCAGATTCCTACTGTAACGACTCGTCGATGCCAAAGCGAGACAGCATCGCGAAGGATATGAGCATGATTTCGGGGACGAAAGAGAACCGACCTTTTTCTCTTTTCTCTTGGTGGGTCTCTCTTCTGGTTCCAATATTTTCTGCTTCGGTGATCGAGCCAAGAGAAAATGAATCAAGCTAAACCTTTATCATAAGGGGTTTTTAAGTACTTCGGTCCCCTAACGACCGGAACTTAAATCCGCCCTTTTAAACCCCAAGCCCATTCGGCATAACAACGTTGTGTCAATATTGAGAAAAGGCTGATTTTTCAACGTAGCCATGTTGCCTCAATGTCGTGAAAAAGGTTGCTTGAATGTTGAAATGAAACACAGTTCAGAGATGAAAATAGGTTGCGTCCACGTTGAACTATCAGCTTTTGGGTATTAGAGTACCTCCTCCTTTTCCAGAGTCTGAACGAGATCTAACGTCGATTAGATGACGAGATTAAATCTATATTAGTCTCATGATAGTACTCTATTAAGTATTATCATTCCACGAAAGGATCCCCAGGTGGGATGATAGAACTCTTTTGGGTACTAACAACCAAGAGGAGTCCTGCTGAGGTTGTATTTCCTGCACTGGTTCGGAACATGGGTTGAGTACTTGAGCGACGCAACTCCTTTCCGTCCGGCAGAGGAATGACATGTCTAGATTCATCGCCGGAATTATCACATTTACAGGAGAAGATCCAGACACGTTCCCCTCCCCAACCCAATTTTCACACTATCTATCTAGGAATTCCAAAGCTATCCCTAAAGTTGTTCGTGGGAAAAGATCGGGTACTGCGTGAAAAATCCAGGGGACTCATTCCAATGGCACCAGGTTGAGAATCGCTTAGGCGCCATCTCGCGCCAATTGATAGAACCTATTTATGTGTGGATGTCTCAACATTTCAACCTTTTATTAATTTTGACACAATGTTGTGCCGAATGGGAGGCATTGTATATTGCGAAAATTTGTCATCTTTCTATTTTTTATTCTACGACATAAAAAAAAACTACGTGAAAGAGCAAAAGTCGATGTACATTTTTACGCATTTTCACCCTTTCTCCACGTAAAATCAAGTAAGAAAGTCCATTGTATAAAAACTAATATTTACAAAAAAGCAGAGCCTGGTATGACTGAAATGACTGAATAAGGAGTATAGGAGCATTCACCGACCTCATCACATGATTACAATGGATTCCGCTTTATTGGGACACGTTGGTTCCAGGTCAATTTGCCCCAATTAAACGGATGCCCCAATAAAGCGAACTTACCTTATATTGGGTTGGAAAGAAAGTCTTGCAACACTCTGCGCAAATTTTTCTGTCAGAAAGTGTTGCAAGACTTTCTTTCCAACCCAATAGAATAGTAAGAAACCCAGATACGAATGTCCTTTACTTGCGCAAAGCAAAAATTACGAATCAAGAAATGTGCTCATAGTTGCTTGCTTCATACCCGAAAAAATCTTCTCTAAAGCACCAATGCCAAGAGCACCGTGTCCGCATAATAAAGTAGCGCTGAAGGATGTTCACCGAGCGCTCTTACGTGGTCTCTTATGCGAGTCACCTTAGGTAAAGTCTCAGGCTCCTCGTTTGCGACATTCCCTTAGCGAGGCCTCTTGGCAACGATGTCCTCGACTATATCGTCCTCAAAGTCGTCGTGTTCGGCGAAGTACGGTGCCTTTTCGGCGATGTTGACGTAGGCTCCTCCGTTAGTGACATCAATAATGATCAGACCCTTGTCATTGGCTGACGCTGGCACCTCTGGTCCGGAATAAAAGCCATATCCACGGAAGCAGTTTGTGATGGTCTCTGCCTTAACAGTCGGCCAGCTCTTAACCACAAAAGACACGGCGAAGAGGAGCGAGGGAGTGGGCGGAAAAATCCACCTGGGACCGAGAGCATAAGTTAATCTCGACCTCGCCCCGATGAAGCGGATTTTCGTCCCGAATATACGGCGAAATTTAGATGCACTTGCATGGAAATGGTTCCGTTCCTGAAAAAATGTCTCGATTAACTGGCTGCCCCCATTAACCGATGGCCCAATAAAGCGGAATCCACTGTATTACATCATTTGTTTGGATTAGAAGCCAACCCTAAGGCCAGAAGGGCTCGTTGATGTAACACGTGTACAGCGTTAGATATACCTAACATTCATACGTTTAAGGCTAAAGGTGAGTGGACACGAACCACATTGCGCAGCATAAGGGGAACGCAGCATGAGGGCGACATAGCGAGAGGGGAACTAGGCACGGAACCATTTGGTGTGGTCAACTGGTAAACTCTTCGCGTAGACGCAAGGAAGCCGTGCCGTACGGTCTGCGTCCTCGTACCTAAACGATGCCTAGACGTAGAGAGTGGAGGGAGGAGGGTGTTCCATTTTCGAGGAGACGAACGAGAGAAGGATTTTTCGGCGGTCCTCGACGACCAGAATCGCAACGAACCCTGCACGGTAGGGAGTTCTTCCCACATCGTAAATTCTCGGAGGAATCTGGAGTGCCGTACGGGATGCCATTCCGAAAAGAAGTCTGACGACCGCGGGGTACCGGTTCCATCCTCCTCGAACGAACGATGCCACTCGTTCGTCTTTTATCGGGTGTCCGACTGGATCTCATAGAACGAAAGCCAGCTCGGGGCAGACAGCCGAATAAAAGAAGCACGGAGGAAAAAGTATTCGCTGCCATCTGCAGGAAACCGCGAAAAGCATCTGGGAATCCCGGTTCTGCCATTGCCGTCGGGTCACGGAATGAATTCCGGAATGAAATCACTCCGGAACGAAGGCAGCCTTCGTTCCGGAGTGATTTCATTCCGGAATTCCGAGTGGACGGGAAGCCACGAAGGAAGGTGATCCTTTCGTCATTTGGAGACTATTTTTCGAACGAGAGGAGAAGCGTGCCACGTAGACACGACTCTTACAGATCCACACATATTGTGCGATAGCGAACGGTTCTCAGACGGTTGCTGTTACTGGAATTGATGCTTTCTGTGTTTCGCCGCGTTTGTGATACACATTTTGGTACCCATTTTTTGGACTTCCTCTGTGCGTTGCCCCTCCTACACAGAAAAATCGGAATCGAAATTATACACTTCAGTCAATTTTCGTGATTCGGTTTATTTTTTTGCAAAAGGCATCAAGATAGAATTTCAAATCATATCGGTCTCTTCCCGACCGTGTAGGGTCGCCTGAAGGGCGTCTATAGCCAAGTCGAGGGGGGGATCGAGTGGTCTTGCATCGTCCAGAGCAGTGGTTCTCTACCTTTTTAATGTCGCGAATCGTCAAATCTTCTTCCCATATTCATGTGACCCACAAATTAAGAAACGTCCATAACAGTGCAGTCGTGTGACTGGATAACAAAAAATATGAAAGTTTTTAAACACAGAAATTACACTTTCAATGTATTGCTCTGGGCACTGGCCATTCCTTTATTATTATTTTATGTTTCCTCTTCGAGCTTCATCTGACAGAACTCGACAGGTTTATCCTTCAATGTTGGGTGATTTCGATCTAAATGCGGCTTTAAATTTGAAGGTGTCATGCATGCATTGGCCAGCAGTTCACCGCAAACTTTGCATTCTGGTTTCATGCTTTCTGACACTGTGAAACCACACTGATGGTATGAATCATTATACTTCCGGATTGGTACTAGTTTCGACTTTTTTTTCGACTTCTGTTTCGGTGACTTCACTTCCATAAGAGGTGCTTCCATAAGTGCCAGCGCTTGCATTCGGTTTTATCAGGAAACGATCCATCTGCATTTGAATGTTACACCTAAATAAGCAACTGCGGGATATTGGGTGACATGCATCAGATCCGTTTAACTTTAAGCTGATCTCGTTCCATAATGGACATCTATGGGAATAAGTTTATCTCTGTTAAAGTGATACCCATAGGGTATTTTGAGATCAGATTAGTTTAGCTTAAACGGATTCGGTGCATGTCACCCATTATGGATGAGATGGACTTCGTAAACCTACCCTTCTAAAAAAAAAGAGAGAAGGAAATAGTTCATGTACTAGAGAAACGGAATCGAGAAAATGAACATCGGCTTCTGCCCGCGTCACACACAAAAAAAGCGTCACACTTAACTGCGGCACCGAGGAACAAGAGGGAATGCTAGAACTGACGAGGTCACTGGAGACGGAGGTTAAGAGCAGAATGATAAAAAAAAAGACATTTTAAAGCTACTTGCTCCTTCTTGAAAATGCTTGCCAGCAAGTCTTCTCCATGTGCAGGTCTGGATTAATAGATTAGATCGTTCCTGGAGAGTCAAGCTCTAGTTATATAGCCCTGTAGGTCGGTTTAACTGGTCTCTGTCTTCTCAATACCTCTCTATCTTTTACTTTTAATTCATCTCATTCTCTTGCGACCAACCCGGAAGACCATCGCGACCCACCGGTTGAGAACCACTGGTCTAGAGTCATGTCAACCTCTGTCTTCCGCTTCATCGTACAAAGGCCCCCTCATAAACCCTAGGGGCCATGCATTTACTGTTGAGGGATTCACACTTGAGCGCACGAGAGGGCATGGCCTCTTTGCCCTATCACCTTTCCTCCGATCCGTGCGAGTAGCTCGGGCATCTTTTAGGGATCCTCATGTGACCGCTTGCTCCAATTTCGAGTCCAGTTTCATGTGGTGTTTGTATTCGGTTTCGCGTATCGGTGGTGCAACACGTATCGCCGTTAGACTAAGCTTCTAAGCATCAAAGCCTAGGTTATTCCCATAATACAGTAGGTTTGTCTGACGTTAGAGTATTCGCAGCCTATCACCTTGAATCAATAGGTGCTTCCACGCTTTCTCTAAGCATTAATCACTTCCCCTATAAAGAAATTCGCCTTCTCATATTCCTCTTGAAGCGTACCAAGGAAAAAAAAATTGGGCCTTCTCCATGGCCTTTGTACAGTCACCCGAAGAAAATTATACTTTCCCTCTGGGGTTTGAAAAAACGGAAGATAAATAAATTTAAAAAAAAGCAATTTCAGTACATGCATCTTTCCCCCCCGAACCGCTGTAACAGGGCGGTTTCGGAGATGACAGTCAAAGAAAGTACAGGGTCTTTCAAAAGTCACTTCCGCTGTTCAGAAGACTGCCCCATGAAACCTATAGACCTAATGTTGTGAAACTTGGTGTATTGACCAATTTGACTGCGCGGAAGACGATGTACCTAGTCGTATGGTGTGTTATGATGACATCACGGTCACACTACATGATACCCATGGTTGACGAGTTTTTTTATTTTAATAATAGCTGTTCGATACGGTGTCCACTGGTGATAGTCACCTTCTCCAATTGTGACAACACATTCCATACTACTGCTCAAAGCATATCAGGAGGTTTGGAGGGAATTTCCTGTCGCATGTTCTCCTTCATTTCGTGGCATGTGGTGCGGGTATTGCGGTAAACACGGCTCCTAAGGTGACCCCAAAGACAGAAGTCTGCTGGGTTGAGGTCAGGCGATCTTGGAGACCAGGATTGCTGGAAATGACGACTGATGACCGCAGGCGATTCATTCCATTTGCTCGCGTGCATTCAAGTTGGGAGAATCGGCTGGCCACTGACTCTTGTCGAAGAAATCCACGCCATCGTCCCGCAGGAACTGCGGCGAGGAGGGGTGAGCTTTGAGAGAGCAATGTTTCTCTAGTAAGCCCCGTTCAAACTTTGTCCAACTTCCTCGATCACCCACGTCAAGCGACAAGCAATGAAGCAAATAAGTATGCTAATGCACTGTGGTTTGCCTGGAATTTCATGACTTTTTTTATTATCTTTCTGGTTGTCATTAGTGGATTTCGCTTATCCATCTTTGTTTATTTTGATAGCTTTTGCTATCATTGTTCTGATTTTTTGTTGACCAAACCACATCTAAAATTAAGATTTTACCAAGAATAATAATGATGCAGAATGAAATGAGCTTTCATACCCTGCAATCAGATTTTATCTGATCTATCAGTGGACAGTACAGGGAGGGGGTATATGGTTTTTTTCGCACGCTGTAGTGTGACCTTGTCATCATAGCACACCAAATGACTTCGTACGTTGTCTTCTTCCTGGTCAAAATAGTCTACACACCAAGTTTCGCGACATTGTGTCCATCGGTTTCCTGGGAGCAGTCGTCGGAACAACGGAAGTCACTTTTGAAAGGCCCTGTATATGGATCGAAACTTGTGCCCTTTCTGTTGGCGACCTATAGTTCTGTGCTAACGAGTGAATTTACATTGATTTCGGATTGAATTCCTAATCCCCCGGGTAGCAGAGAACGGAGAAAGCGCAGATCCCAGAGGATACCCTTCATCAGATGATTAAAAAGAACACCATCCTTGCGGAAGGTGTCACTATATGCATTCCCTTTAAAGCCTGGGTTCAACCTGGGACTCGTAAGGTCCTACTGATTCTGCTAGAGTTACAGGTGGATCTACACTTGGCATGCCACATACATCATATGGGGAGCATGTATCGAAGTTGGCGAAGAATGGCCGAAATACATCACATGCAAGGCGAAATTCGATACGCCTGAAATACATAAAGAAATGTTTGATGAAGCTGAAGTACCTAACCTAACCTAACATGTACACACTGAATCAAATTGATGCACTTAAAACCCAGTGTGTATGCATTGAGGGTGGGGATCGACTCTACCGACACCCGACGAGTTCCTCCATCCTCGTTCCTATCGTATTGTGACCAGCAAGGTGCACATCCAGGAGCTACTCTCGAGACACTCTCGCCCGTCTTCCCCTTTCCTCTCGAATTCTTTCCGACGGACACCAAAATCGATGTGAAAAGGAGATAGAGAAGACGTCAAGAAACCGTCGAGATCGAAGACGCAACTCAAGATGGCGGTCGGATTCGGAAGGAGACAAGAGGGGTCATCTAGTGATCTCATCATCTCGTCCCTCCTCTTCCCCCCCTCTCCCCTATTTCATTTCCTCGCCAACGATCGGAGCCTTCTCTCGGGAGTGGGTGGTCGGGAGTTTGAGAAATCCGAAAAAAATCCAAGGACCGATCAGAAACGAAGTTCGTAAGGTCGAGTTCCAAGAGGTACGGAGAAAATTATATGCGCGATTAAAAGTTTCGTCTCCACTTTCTTTTGCCTAAAATGAAGAGCCGCTCATGAAAATGCCATCTCGGAAACGGGAAAGGATCGGCGAGGTGCACGGGCTGGAACTGTTCCTCTCGAACCGCATTCTCGAGCTTGTCCGAGGAACTCCGAGTCCCTTCTCGGCCAAATTGTGCGTGGAACGGAGAACCCGGAGGACGTCCGAAGGGTCCGCGACTCTTAGGATGCTAAAGATCGTGCAATCCTAGGCGACACGAACGACTCCCGTCGTCACCAGAGACGTTCACTCTTCGCCCTTTAGGAAGAGAAAACTCTTCTGAAAGAGGAAGAGCGCGTTTTCTTTCGCGAACGACGGACCAGGTTCATCTACGATCTTGTCGACGTCGGGAAGGAGAGTAGAAAGAGATGGAACCAAAGATGGAACTACTTCTCATCCGTCCGCATCCATCCATATACGTACGAGGGTAAGTCAGAAAGTAAGGTTCCCTATTTAATTTCTTCGGAGGGCAGGTGATTACACCGAAGGCAATATACAGGAGATGCCCCCACATACGT
Source organism: Darwinula stevensoni (assembly GCA_905338385.1). Taxonomy (NCBI): domain Eukaryota; kingdom Metazoa; phylum Arthropoda; class Ostracoda; order Podocopida; family Darwinulidae; genus Darwinula; species Darwinula stevensoni. Next base: position 92,720 of record CAJPEV010000230.1, on the reverse strand, counting down.
TTATTATTTTTCCACGTAGTCACCAGACTTGTTGAGACATTTGTCGTAACGGTCGATCAGCTTATCGAAGCCGACGATAGAAGGACGCGTCCTGCTCCTGAAGCCACTTTGTGACTTCCTCTTTGACGGCGTCATCCGATGGAAATCGTCGTCCTCGGAGATGCTTCTTCAGCTTCTCAAACAAGTGAAAATCCGACGGCGCCAGGTCTGGACTGTATGGTGGGTGGTGAACAGTTTCCCATCGCCAGGTGCTGAGAAGGTCTATCGTGGAGCGAGCAGTGTGCGGGCGGGCATTATCGTGCAATAGAAGCACTCCCTGTGACAGCAGTCCAGGCCGGTTCTGTCGAACCGCTTGTTTCAATCGTGTCAACGTCAACTGATACGGACGCCGTAAGTGTCAGAGTGGTGCACCTCACTTTAGCTACTCTTACTAGGGCACTTGCAGGGTTTTCTACCAACGGTAGTGGAAAGGTCGTGAGCCGCAACAGAACTTGAAGAAAGACTGTCCCCTACCGGGGTACTTCCATGTCATTGATTCCATCTTTGTCTTTGGAGTATAGTGGTGCACCCATGTCTCATCACCGGTGATGATGCGACACAAAAAGTCGTCACCTTCTTCCGCGTATCGCTGAAGGATTTCGAGCGACGTTGTCATGCGTTCCTGCTTGTGGTCGTCGGACAATTGCTTTGGCACCCATCTGCTGCAGACTTTCCGATAGCCTAGATGGTCGTACACAATGTGCCAGACACAGCCGTGTGAAAGTTTGAAAGACTGCTCCAAGTTCTGAAGAGACAAGCGTCTGCCTGCTCGAATTGCTGCATCGATCTGATCGACAACATCGGATGATGTCGATGGGCGTCCACTTCTGTCCTCATCCACTCCAGTCACACGACCATTTTCGAGCTCATGGCACCATTTCCTCATATGTTGCTCTGACAACATCCGTGCCGCACACAGCCACAAGCTGTCGGTGGATTTCCACCGGTTGGGACTTCTGTGCCCACAGAGACCGAATTACTGCTCGGATCTCCAGCTTCGTATACACGTGCAGTACCTTCGCTATGTTCGCTCCAACTCTGCGCCAACCAGCGCGGGTTTGTAACAGCGGTGGCTGCTGCCACTTAGTGACGCTATTTGGTACTAACATGTGGGGGTGTCACAGCACCAGATGTTTGTTAGTTTGGCGGGAAAAAAATGGGAACCTTACTTTCTGACTTACCCTTGTATATAAGTGGCCAATCTGTCCGTGTGTCATTCCGAAACTCCTCCAAGGCGGATGAGTGAGGTGTCGATCAAAAGCTGGCGACCTGTAGTCAGTATTATTGGGTCAAAACTCCACAAAGGTCTTACCATTTGAACGTAAAATAAGGGCAAATTTCGGCGAAAAGAATAGCATCGTATCGAATGCCTTCTCGCGCGAAGTGCTCGCAACCAACAATGAGTGTACGAGGCATTGTTTGCTACAGACATGTTGCTACGGCGACTGCCTGCAATAATCTTCATATATCTGATTGGAAAGAAAGTTCTCGGAATTTCATGAACAATTATTACAACCCAGTTTATTTAAAAGCAAAATCATCTCAATCATGAATGTAATCACCATTGGCCTCTATCACTTCACGCCAACGTTTATGCAAACTATGGATGCCATTCCAATAGAACTCTGGCGGCTGCGCTACGAAAAAGTTGGCCAAATCGGTTTTCAGGTCGTCTTGGTTGGCGTACTGCTTTCCACCCATGTGACGGTCCAGGGCAACGAAAAGGTGATAATCGGACGGGGCAAGGTCGGGGCTGTAGGGCGGATGCGGCAGCACCTCCCAGCACAGGTCCAGTAACTTTAGATGAGTCTGTCTAGCGGTGTGCGGCCGGGCATCGTCGTGGAGGAGGATGGTTCTCTGTCTTTCTGGGCGTGTTTCAGCCAGTTTCTGCTGCAGCCGATCGAGTTGCTGGCAGTAGTAGGCAGCAGTGATGGTGGTGTTTTGCGGCAACAGCTCAAACATGATGATGCCTTTCGAATCCCAGAAGACCGAGAGCATAATCTTTTTGGGGTGCAACTCCTGACGGGGTTCTCTTTCGGCCGATGCTCCGGCGTCCACCCACTGACGTTTTCGTCGAATGTTGGCATAGAAGGTCCACTTTTCGTCGCCTGTCACCACTGAGTCTAGCCGATCCGTTCGGCGCGAACGTGACAGAAGGGAGATGGCCATGTCTACTCGTCGCTGGCGGTCCCGATCATCCAGCTTGTGGGGTACCCAGCACCCCAACTTTGCCTTCTTGCCAAGCTCAGCCAGATGATGAAGGATAGTTGTATGGGAGACACCCAGCAAGTCCGCAAGCTCTCGCGATGTTTGCCGGTTGTTGGCCTCCAGTGCCTCCTGCAAGGCAGAGTTATCAAACTCCGAAGGACGACCGGTGCGTGGCTGGTCTTCCAGGCTTTCATTTCCTTTCTGGAAGCGACTGTACCAATCATAGGCAGTGCTCTTGGACACAGTGTCCGGGCCAAACGCGGTATTGATGTCAGCGATGGAATTGGCTGCCTTCTTCTCGATTCGGAAGTCATAAAGAAGAAGCAGGCGAACTTGCTCCTTAGTAAGAGGGTAGGGCTGGTTCATGGCTGGAGAGCACCAGGGCTGTAATAATATACGGTTGTATGCCGAAGGACACGACCTACTCATAAACACACGCAGAACATTCTAGCATGCTCTCGAAAAAAATTGTACTGGATATTCAAGAAATTCCGAGAACTTTCTTTCCAATCAGATATCATAGTTCTGTCGCATTCAGTCCCATCGCCGGTTCACCACAGTGTTTTATGTAAGTCTGCAGCATTCAGTTAGAGGACCATATTACTATTTTGAATTTTCGCGTTGCTCTCAAAACCCCAGTAAAAAAGGCAGGGAAAATTAAACGATTTTGCTGCGCGATCTACTGAAAGTGAGAGAGAGACGTTCTTGAGTGAAAGTCTACCGTTGAAAGAGCAGAAAGGCGGGCACGGAATATTTTCTTCGATTTATTTCACCTCGTCCGTGCACAGGCATTTGCGCTAGTAAATATACTTCCATCAAAAAAAAAGTTACAAGGCAGTGTTTTATGTTCCCCGTGTAGTAGGAGTTATTGATGGCATTATAGCTATCTTTGCTGAACATCAAAAGACTTTGGTAGCGCCTATTACCTTTCTTCAACCCCTTCCGGTGGCAAAATTCAACCGTCTCGTATTCCTCTCTGAGAGCATCAACAGGAATGAAATTTGGCATACTTATTCCTCTCTCCACACAGAATCGTTCCAGTGAATTTGAAGCGCCATCTCCCCAGGGTTGTGGAGATCACTGAATCTCGCTTTTCGGAGATGTGAATTTCGTTCCGGTATTTTTTATTATCCCCCCCCCCCCCCCCCCCCCCCCCCCTCCCCCCCCCCCCCGCCTGATCTTCTGTTTTTTAATGTATTAGATAATTTTATGTCGAGTTCATTAGATGAGCTGAGATTGAAATGGTGGCTAGTAGTGGCCGACCACTACTAGCCACCCCTGGGAAGATTTTCGGAGGAAAGAGATCAACCAAACGAAAGATATTGACCTGTAGGGGACAAAAAGAGTCCTTTTATTGCTTGCAGTGCAGCATTTCGCCATTTAAAAAAATGAAATTAGATGGTGTTAATTAAGGCTTAGCATGATGGCTCCGGTCCCATCCTCCAGTGTTGTCGGACATCATGCCTTAGTTATGCCAGATTCATGACTTCTTCGACCTTAGTATTGGTGTCTGGATCTTCTGTTTTTTAATGTATTAGATAATTTTATGTCGAGTTCATTAGATGAGCTGAGATTGAAATGGTGGCTAGTAGTGGCCGATCGATTTGGTGGGATGTGGAAATATCTCATTCGGACATCCGTAAATTAACAGAATGGCGCCCACGTTGTATTCCATGCTTCTCGAGGCATTTTCTCCTCAAAACTCATCGAGACGGCTCGAGGAACACTAGATTGGCCTAACGTTCCTCGTCCGCACCGAAATGGTTCATGAAACTCGAAACAGATCTCTAATTGGTCTAACATTACACGTACTCTCTTAAAAGGACCATGAGAGACTGAAAGGCCTGCGATTGGTCTAACGTTACACGTCCTCGACGAGATGTCTGGAAGACCAGGGATTAATCCTTATAAGCCTAATTGGCCCAGTAAGTCGAGGATTGAGTTTCTTTTAAACGAAAAGGTAGGCTTAAGTCCGACCCGAAGACGATTAGGCCTAGGCCTAACGTTAATGAGTTCCGTGCAGGCCCGTTTATAGACATATTTGCGCCCAGGGCAAGGAGTTCTAGTGCCCCCACTACCAAACCAACAACTACGACGCGAAGCACCACTGAAACTCTGGCGATTAGGGTCTCATCCCCGGAAGCTGACAGGGAGCCGGAACTGATGGAAGTCATTTTGTTACATTTATAAATAATCAAAGCCAAGTCAATGCATTTTCTTCCACGCTAACCATATAAAAAAAATACTTGCTTTTATTATTGTTTCCTTGCGCGGCACCCCCGCCCCCCTCCCCTTCCTCTCGCAGGCGCCCCGGGCGATCGCGCGCCCCTAGAAACGGACCTGAATGACATCCATTCATCGATGGATGCATGACAGTCTTAATTTTTTCTTATTTGCCATTGAGAGTCAGTTGCCATGCCCTTTCACATAGTTTTTTTTTTCTTCGTTCTACACGGTGTTCTTTGGACATTGGCACCGGCAGATAGGAAACCTGTCGATGGTGCTATACCGGCGGTTGCCGAAACATCCCTGCAGCCCTAGGTTCAAGCGACCGCCCGAGTAAATAATTCACATTGGTTCGCCTTAAGTAAAGAAGTAAAATTCCCAGGACAAGTTAAAAATTCAAAAACTTAAGCCTCCATACTAAAAAGGAAGACAGGAATATAGAGAGGGGGATTAACGTTCGAAATCAAGGGGGCATAAGAAGTCTACTTTCACAGCATGCACCTCACGAGATCGAGCCGAAGACTGAAACATAAGAGAAAAACATATCGGTGTTCCCTCCCTCTCCTTTTCTCACTTCCTGTCTCCGATTCCATGTTTTTTTTTCCCCTTCCTTTTTTCATATAGTCATTCCCAGCATTTCCAGAAATTGATCTTGATAAGAAATTAAAGCCCATGCGGGTCACGTCGCCTCTTCCTTTCCCCGCCCGGTCTGTATTGTATAGTACTTGTCAGTCCAATCGGGCATTTCCCATCAAACATTTTGCGCATACATCGCAATGGTCGAAAAAACTATAGATTCTTCCAATCATCGATAGTGGTATCGATCCAACGACCTATCGTGACAGTCCTACTTGATACCCAATGCCCAGTTGCAGCGTGGCATCATGCCGCATATGCAAGGGAAAGGTTAGGGGGGGCTTCTGCCAGATTATGAAACTGATATCAGACTCACCGGTACGCTGGTAGGAGGCAGCACAGCATAACATGAAATATCATTAATAATTTTAATTTTTCTATCGTCCCGATTAGTACTAGTTCGCAAAAAGTGGACGCTAACCACATAAAAAATGCCTGTGTTATTATTGTGTTTCCTTCCGCGGCGCTCCCCCTCCGCTAGCACCCCGGGCGATCGCCCGCCCTTAGAAACGGCCCTGCTTCCGTGGAGAAGGAGGGAGGGAGGGGGAGGGGGAGGTTGGGGTTGAAAGAAGGAAAGCCTTTGGAAAATGATTTTCACATTACTACATAACTACATAACATAACATCTTTCCTGAACAATTTAGCATCGCATGAACATTATCAGCGTGTACTCGCCAAGCTCTGAGCACTGTGCATGTGCCAAGTCAGGAATATGCTTATTTAAGCTTTCTGTAATATGTAAAGATTAAATTTCCATCGGTAGTAAAATGGGTTGATTCCACTGTGCATGCCATATTGTCGCTGAAAAACATTACAGATATACCAAACGCAACAAAATAGGGACTGGGAGATTAAAATGCTCTGAGAGGGTGTTACGCAACAGGAAGTCGAGCGACGATTCAGATGTGCTCCTGTGGCCTATACCGGGTTCAATCAATGCTTCATAAAAATTGGCGGAACGCTTGACCTTGAGAATCGTTACATCTCTCTAGGTCAAGTGTACTGCCAGTTTGTAACAAGAGGGTGTAACGCCTGTTGCGTTACATCCTCCTGGAGCATTTTAATCGCTCAGTCTCTTTGTATCTGCGTTAGCCTTGGCATATCTCTGATGTTTTTCGGAGACGGTATGACATGCAGAATGGAGTCAACTAATTTTTTTGCCTATGGAAATTGGGACTTCACATTTTGCATGGAGAAAACCTAAATAGGTATATTTCTGACGTGGCACGAGCACAGTACTCAAAGGCTGGCGAGTAAACGCTGATAATGTTCAGGTGGTGTTGAATTGTTCAGCGAAGGGCAGATGAAATGCATCGCAACTCCTACTACGCGAGTGCGTCCTTAATTACCTTGTAACGTTTCTTTCGGGCGATAGCATACGTACCAGGCATGACGATATCCCGAATGCGATCCTCCTTAGGTCGACCTTCCGCCGTCCCTCTTCTCGTTCCACGCTGGAGAACCGATAGAACCCGGCAGAATCCCGCGCTCGTCGAGGCGAACGAAATCTCACATGGAAGCTTTTGGGATGCGATGAAAGGTGATCCGTCACGAACAGCTGCCGTTCGTTTCGCCGAAGCGCCGGTATGGAGGCATTCAACACTTGTCTCTGTCGTTTTTCGTTTCCCTCCGTGTTCGATCCCCTCACAATGCACATCCATCGGATTGTCCCTCGTTGCCGGGAGAGGAGCGAAATTCCCCCTTTTTATTCTTCATCTCCCGGTTCGAATCGGGCGAGGCAGAAGGACAACATAAAAAAGGGACAAAAGTTCCGACGAGTCCCTCAAGCATTCGTCGAATGAAAAAAAAAAGAATTGCTTCGGTCATGCATTCTTCACGAGGCTGATTGATGGTCATTAGAAAGAATGGAAATCACAGCTGCAGCTTACCCTAAGGAAAAAAGACGTTCGCCTCCCACGATCGATCTTCATGTACACGAGATGGCACCCAAATAACCACTCACTTTCGATCGCTTCGTCTTCGGGAACGGGAAAGTTCGTTCGGAAAAGTTCGGAGTTTTTCTTCTCAGCGATGGGGAAGACTCCAAGTTTTCTCCGATGGAACGAGATGGACTTTTCTAACCCGAGCACGGAGCAGGATGTGAAATGAGCAAAAAGAAAAGAAGACGATGCGATGGGCCGGAGACAGAGCGCTCATTGAGTGCCTCGAGCAGAAGGATGCATCTCGCTGAGGTAGCGATTTTAAGTCCACGCTCGCTCTACACCTATTGCATATGCCGTCTCATCGTTTTAAACGGTACACCTTCCGTCTTGCATTTTTTTTTAGCTTACATTGACTGTTTCTGAGAAAACTTTAGGCTCTTCTCGGTCGGGATGAAAAGCTGCAACAAAGAAATGTCACATTCCAGAGAAGGAAACAGCGAAGAATTGGTCTAGCAGAGCGTGGCCGTTTCACGCGGAACTCGCAAGGACTCGGAAAGTGACACACGTGAGATATGCCGCTCGGGAAGTGGCATACATCCTTCATTCCCCGGAAGTTCCGATTCCACTAAATCTCATTCGCAAGGGTTCGGTCTTTTCGGAGATGTCGAAAGTACTCGACCGCCGGGGATCTGCACGTTTTTCTTCCTCTGGCACCCGATAATACAGCTGAGCCCAGAGCAAAACTTCCTAACCCATCCAAATAAATAAAGATTAAGCTTACGCCGGTCGATGGACTCCCCTTGTTCTGGGAATCGATCGGATACCCGCTGACAAAAATTCCGGCCTGATGATGTTTCCTTCCTCTGGAGTTACGCTTTCTCGGGATTACACGTGTTGGGTTTCGGTAGTAGCAGTTAGCAGCAGTGGATTTTAAGGGAAGTACCGAATTAATGTGGAGATGAGGCGATTCCTCAAAGCACAGGTATGCAGATCGTACGAGCATATGGGTCAGAAGAAGTGGTGGAAGTACCGAAAAGTGCTTTCCAGAGAAAATTTAGAAGGTCGCAGTCCTACACTTCCCTCAGCAACAAATTAATAGGACCGATATTAGTTTTTCAGAAGAACCGATACTTTTAACGGTGTGAAAGAAATGATGGCATAAGATGCCTATGTTTGCTGCTCTCACTCTTATTGGCGTCTCTTTGGAAATTTTGAACGGGCGGTGCAAACGAAGCGATCCATCAGATTTCAACAAAAATGTATATTGACAAATAATGACAACAATTTAAATCGCTCTTACCGAATCGAATGTTCCGTCGGTGAGAAGTGTTTGGACCCGTTCTCCTTTCCGCCGCTTGCACCCGACGTCGCATGCCCTTCACTGACTTCCGGCGGACAAAAACGTGGACTTAGTGCAGGCCGCGGAGCGTAAGACGAAAGGAAATGGAAGGATACGAGCAGATGGAAGTCAGATGCTGTCGGTAGGGAAGTTAGATCCAGACAGTTTAGAGATATACTCGTTGCCACCGAGCGTGCCCCCTACGACGGTAAAAGCGAGTTCAACCCTTCCCCCCCCGATCGTCGCATCCCCTCTTTGAAATCGGAAAATCGATTCCCTGCACCCAGGGAGATAGTCTCGTTAGAAGCCAACCCCCCACCGTGTCTCTTCCGGGTGAGGAAACGGCTCCCTTCCGAGAATCACCGTATGGCAATCACAGAGCGCAACTGCTCGAACATCGGATTGCAATCCGGAGCCTCTCAACGGCCCAAGCTTTTCCTCCCCCCATGCTTTTAAAATAATTATCCTCGACCCACGGTAAACGCACGGAGTCCCACGCCCCTACGTATACGTTATCGCCGGCGAGCAAAAAAAGCCCATCCACGTACGCATGCGTTGCTTCGCTTTAAAATTCTCAGGAAAATCGCCTGTGGCATCTACCGACAGGATGTGACCATAAACTGAAAATTCGAGCTATTTTTTAAAGAAATGGCTAAAACGGCTGGACACACGGTGCAGCAGCTATTTAAATGCTTGAAGCGGAAAGAGTTAAGTAATTTAGCTCGGAGCTTGCCGAACGAGTGTCTCTGTTAGCTTTCAATGCGGTGTGAGAAATTCCATTCTCGAAATAAAGAGTTCTTGTGCGAAACCCATCGTAGGGGTGGATTAGGTAAAGCCGGGTAATAAACCACCTGATGGTACGGTTGAAACAAATTTTCAGGCTTCACGACGTTTCGATGCGGATCGTTTCCCTGCGAGACGAATGGTGACGTTTCACCGTTGACGATTTATTTTCCTTTTTTTTATTGGCCGTCGGTCGTTTCACCGCTATTTGCTTTGGTTGTATCCTATTTCGCAGCGGAAATCGTCCTGGAAACGATGGAAAATAAAAATAAATAAATTCCCAACGGTCGTCGATATAAGACTTCGGTTCGCCGACGTCGAAAACACAACGATCTCTTCGAGCGCAAGTTTCACGGAGAGAACGAAAAGCGTGATCGTGACTTCTCTCTCGCTTCTGCCCTTCTGCCTCGCTTCTGATGGGGACATTTTTGAAGGATCCCATCCCGTGATGGGAACTCGAGGAGACTCTTTCGTCCGCGTCTTGTATGGACTCGCTGTTGGAAACGGAGAAGAGAATAAATTAGATGAGACGCGGACAGAGTCGCGCCTGCGACCGAATGGTCCACGTTGAAAAGGGAAAAGGAAGACAGCGAGAATGAATGTGCGGTAGGATGACGCGCGCCAATTTAACAGCCAAAACGATCTCGATTACGTTGCACGCAGAGAAACGTAGTGCCACGAACGTTTTCCGACCGACTTTTTCCAGGATTTAACTTCGTCCGAGTGGTAAACTGCGTGGGCAGATTTGTTCAAAATTCTGCGGCTCGCGCTATTTGCACCTGCACTCGTTCCAGACTTCCACAGATGTCGATTGTCCTGAAGGGATCGCGTATAGACTTTTTTGATACTACGATTTAGTTCTATTGCATTATCGGAAGCATTTTCTGCATTAAAAATTATTGCATCTACTTTTTTTTTGGAGGGTAGTGTGCGATATATCGGTTTTCACGAGGCAAGTGAGCGGGAATGCCTCACTTGCTTCGCTTTCACAGCGAAAACTTTCATGGAATTTCCCGAGGAGAGAGGGAGGAGGGGAGAGGAGGGAAGGAAAGGGGGGGGCTCCACGACTCCGCCCCCGTCCACGAAAATCGAGGCCCTCCCCCGCTTTAATGACAATGCAATCGGTTCCTCCATCCAATCGAAGGAATGGACACCTCTCGGCCTATTTCTCCGGCCGGGAAGGAGTATTAAAAAAAAAAGAAGCAAAGGATCCGCGAAGCTCACGATGAGAAATGGAATGGGGACATGCAAGCCCGGATAACGAGCCAGGATGCGCCCAGTCCGCTCCTCGCACCCTGTGCATTTATCTGCCAGGAGGGATTCTCTTTCGGCATACACCTCACGTCGACCCATATCTTTCACGGGAAATCATGTCACCGCGGCAGTGGATTTGCATATCGCGGCGATCCTTTCTGGAGAAGCGATTCTCGCTCCGGTTCTACTTCTCCGCTCGATCGAGAGAAACGGAAAAATCCCGCAGGGAATAAGATCCGCGATCCTCGCGTGACGGCAAGCACTCCGCCGCGAAAGTGAAGGCGATTCACGAAACGACGCGTGAGTCGTGGAGGAAAACGAAATTGCTCCTTCGACGGAGGAACGAGAAGAGTGCGATTAGTATTCCATGCGATGTTCGGAGTCCAAAGAGAGACGAGAGACGTCGGGAAGCTACACGAAAGAATTTCCAAGATTTACGGTCGGTTGAGATCACCTCAGACCCTCCATATTGCGTCGTTGCGAACTTCACTTTTCGTGTTCGGACGGTCACCGAATGGAGCGGTGGAAACACTTAGCATGAGGTCGTGTGAAAACCGTTTACGAAAGGCTCTTCCCCTTTCTTCGCATCCGTGGGTTAGGCCCACGGATAGGACTAGGCCTAACCCACGGTCTGGCAAAGACCACCTTTTTCTAAAGGATCTTGATCCTCGATTCACGTGGCTAATTAGGCCTATAAAAGTCGACTTGGGGGATTCAGGACGTCTCGCCCGAGGATGATAACGTTAGGCATACCTGGAGTCACTCGAACCGTTCGACGAGATCCAAAGGGAGAATGCACCCGAGAATCAGATACACTCGAGGCTTCATCGGTAGTGATGTCCATGCACAGGATTTCAACATCGTACCGCATCGACGGACCACCGCTTAATCACTGTTTCGGTCTCGCTTCACCCCACGAACTCGGCACAAAAATGTATCAACAAATGTATCAACAAAAAAGCAGAAGATCCAGACACCGATACGAAGGGGGAAGCAGTCTCGAATCCGCATAACGCCAGCACGATATCCGGCAACCCTGGGAGTTTCTATTCCGACCGGCACCCTAAGCCTGATTGAACGACAGCTTATGTAATTTATTATAGCGAAATGGTGCATCGCAAACGAAAAAATGAACTTTTCGCCATCTACGAGATCTTTTAATTGGTTAGTCTATTCCCTTCGAAATTCCCCCAATAGGGGCTACGCAGAGGAAGGGTGGGGGGGGGGGGGGAAATAAAACAGGAATGAAATTCAGATCAGCAAAAAAAGCGAGCCAATGTTCTCTGTAACCACGAAGAATTGAAGCTTCGAATTTGTTGGAGCGATTCTGTGTTGAGAGGGTGCAAAGCATGCCCAATTTCGTTCCTCTAGATCAGTGATGAGCAACCTTTTTTGACTGCTGGCCGCAAGTGAACCTTTTTGGTTCCCGGCAGGCTGCACGTATTTATTATTATTACTGAATTACAGGCTTTATGCCTGCTGAGTACCAAAATAATCCTAAGCCCGGCTTTGTAAACCAGGTAGTAAAATAGTTGATGCTAATGATAGTGTAAACCAAGTAGATGCAAATGTATTCAAATAACTCATTTTGACAATTTTCTCACCTTTTTACTGGGCAAAATACCGAACAAGCTGCTTGCTCCAAGAGCAATGATACACTGATCGAGAAGAGAGAGAGGGGGGATATTTGCAGCAGAAATATAGCATTTATGTTTTATTTATTACTTCCGTTTCTCCTGCAGTGGGCGACGGAATCCTCGAGCGCACGTGCATTCTGCTCCGGATGGTAGATGGGAGGGAACAAAACAACATAGTCGGCAAAGCCCCGCGGGCCGCGAGTTGCTCATCACTGCTCTAGATGCTCTTGGAATACAAAGAGGTTGAATTTTGTGACTTGACGGCGTCGAAGAAAGGGAAAAGGCGCCACCAAAGTATTCATGCAGACCGGGTGTCCGTGTTCGTCTCTCGCGTCGGATGAGGCGCTCTGGCCGCACCCCAAGCTTCACGTTTCGTCGCCCATACCATCATCACGAATCGATCGGGTCACCTTGCATGTGACGGGAATGAAAAGCGAACGCCTTCGTGACCACCGACCTAAAGCGACGTCTGAGACGCTCGAGCGCCGTTTCCCTCACGAAACTGTAAAGATTTTACTATTTTTCCGAGGAGAGGAAATTCCCAGAGATGACGTCGTCCGTCGTTCGAGCACCCCAACACGATCGAATCGAGTCGGTAGGATTAGCAATTCCAGTCGTCGTCTCTAATTTCCACGAGAAGACGTCGCGTGTCTTTTATTCCCGACCATTCCAGGAAAGAGGAATCTTTGGAATCCCTTAAAAGTACGAGAAGCGAAGAACGGTTCTCGCGTCCATGAACTTCACGTCTAAAAGATGGGAAACGGAGCTCGTGCCCGCCGCATCGCGATGCAGCGAGATGGCGATGGGAATCGCAGCGAGGTAAGAAAGAGAATCTCAGCGGGATGGAACGGAAAGCTTTCCTCGGATGGCCAAAAGCACTCTCGTTTTAATTCTGTGCGACATGAAAGGCGATTCTCACGTCACAAAGTCCTACTTCCGCGCTCTCGGAGTCGCGAGTCCATACCCATTCGGCACGACGACGTCGGGTCGACTTCGAGCGAGGGTTCATTTTCGACGTGGCGATGTTGCCGCAACGTCGAAACGAAACACGGCTCGACGTTGGAAATACGTCGTGCCGGCGTCGAATCGTCAACGTTTGGGCGTTCCTTTTGCCCGAGCGATCCGATATCGATGAAAAATTTGAAAATACTCTCGTGAGAACGATCGTTCCGCGGAAGGATCCTTCTGAGATCGTCGCTTCCTTTACCGGATCGGAACGCGAATGATGTGCTTGAATGCCACGACTCGTTCCGTCCGGCAGGGAAGTTTCGTGCCTAGCCGTGCATTCCGGCCCTGGGAGGAGAAGACCCAGACACACACTCACGGACCGGTTAACGCGCCGCGTCACTCTCGAAAGGAGATGCTTGAACCCGGCGGTACGTGCGCCGCGAAATAGGAAGATTCGGGATGTCTCCTCGGACCCCCCGGCCAGAAGTACCGCGAGTCTCCTTCGACGGGTTACATCCTACGCACAGAATTATTCAGTCCATCGATTTGATGCATTTTAGGAGCGAAAAAATCAGTTCTCCATGCGATGCGGTTTAAACGCATCAGATTTCCTACGGGCGAAGAGAGACCACGCGTTCGCTTGCGTACGAATCCCTCGACGGTGAATGCATCGCCCCGAGGGTTCATTAGGGTGCCGAATTCGAGCGATGAAGTGGAAGACGGTCGACATGCGTCGAGACCGGCGATACTCAAACTTTCTGAGCCGGGGGCCGCACACGGACGTGACCAAACGTGCGCGGGCGGCTCTTAAAAAAAAAAAGAAGAAAGTCTTCCACTTTAAATTTAAAAAATACTAAAAACTAAATTCGCGCAGGGTGGGAGGATATGGGGGGGGGGGGGGAAAAAAACACATGGACGTATCGAGAGTAAGAATATTGGTGAGAGCCGAAAAAAAAGCCACATTTCACGGTATCACGAGAAAACATCGACACCAAAACATCGAAACGACTAAACATCGACGACAAAATATCGAAACGACAAAACATCGACGCGATAAAACATCGACATGACAAAACATCGACGTAACTAAACATCGACGCGACAAAACATCGACTAGGTAAAACATCGACATGACAAAACATCGAAACAAGGAAACATCGACACGACAAAATTTTCCCTCAGATTTTTTTGAGATCGCAATGGGAATTCCCCCGTTAAGCGGTCTCGTCGATGTTTTCTCGCGTCGATGTTTTGTCATGTCGATGTTTTGTCATGTCGATGTTTTGTCCCGTCGATGTTTTGTCGCGTCGATGTTTCGTCGTCGATGTTCTGTCGTTTCGATGTTTTGGCGTCGATGTTTTGACACGGAACCACATTTCACCACCCGTCTGAACCGGGATGGAGGAAAGGAATGTCGAAACGGGTGGAAAAGGGAAAGATGGGAGAGTGAGTGAAAAAAGATGGGTGTCATTCATAGGCCAAAAAATTAACAGAAGGAAAAAGAGAAGGGTTTTAAAGTCAGGGTTATTAGGTTCATAGTGGGATTCTTTTCCCTGCAAAGTACATTCAGTCTTCGCGGGCCCCGAGTACCGCCGGTCTAGACCAGTGGTTCTCAATCTTTTTTAATTTGCGGCACGCATAAGGACTCTTGAACTTTCCACGGCACACTTAGCCATTTACCTACTTTCAATGGGAAGCATGTGCTTGCTTCGCTGAACACAGCAATTTGATACGAGGCGTGAGTGCAACTCTCAGCTCGTTTCCCACTGAGAGATGGCGTTCCCCTTGGTTTTAAGTTTTTTTAGTTTTATTATTTATTAGTTATTATTTTGTCAACTCTGAAATCTCACGACACACTTTAGCCTTACTGGCGGCACACCCTTTGGGAAACACTGGTCTAGACGATGCGAGGCCACTGAAATCCCCAAATCGACTGACTGTAGACGCATTTGGTTCTGCAGACGACCCGACACGGTTGGGGAAGAGACCGATATGAATCGGAATTCCAGTTCATGCTTTCTCCTCTTGAACAAAAAAAATAAATCGAAACCCGAAAATCGACCGAAGTGTATCATTTGGATCCAACGATTTCTCTGAGTGTAGGAATTCCAAAGCCTTCCCTTAAATTGTACGCGGGAAAGGATCGGGCATTATGTGAAAAATGCAGAGGACTGCATTTTTCAGGACACTGGGATGGAAATCGTTAAATCCGGGGTTTTGGCGCCACCTTGTGTCGATCGAACCTATTTTCTATCGAGATGCTGTGGATTACTCCGTGTCGAAATAACATTGAGGCTACGATGAAGCCAAATATCAAAAACGAATTTGCTCATAATAGCCTCCAAATGACTTTGCTAATCCATGAATAGTCTCTATATGCTGAAAATTCGGTTAATTACGAATGATTTTTTTGTTTCAATCATGTCTCAACGTTTCAACCTCTCGTCAATGTTGAATCAAAATTGTTGTGCCGAATGGGTGTAGGCCTACGCTTCTTACTCTGCATTTTTTACATAATGCGTTTTTACATAAGAATAGCATCGCATTGTCATGCAAACGAGCCGGTATGAGTTTCTTTTCGTAGCCATTCTTAGGGTGAAGAATTCCCGAGGAGAAAGGAGTGTTGCGTGACTTTCCACCACCAGATACATCGCAAGTGGTGATTATGCAAACGAGGCTCCGAAGCAGGCAAATGGAATTTTGAGGTGAAAAGCCGAGCGTTCGGCGTCCCGCATTTTCTTGGGCGATGTAGTCGGAAGACGGTTTGAGAAACGGCAAGTTGCAGTCGATCGGTCTGTCGACGCAGGGGGTCCGCACGAGGGAGTCGTAGTCGGTCCCATAAGATCGTTCCGGAGGGGAAGAAAAAAAGAGAAGAGACGGGGTAAGAATAGAAAAAGTAAACTGGAAATGGAAAAGAAAGGCAGTAAATGACCCAGAATGAATGCCTCCCATTGTATGCATGATGCGTCGGTGGAATCTCATCGAGGATTCGTTCCGCTCGTGAGATCCCAGCGTTCGCCGAACGTAAAGAAACGTCTCCTGATGTTAGAAACGGAGGACGAGAACGGACAAGAGAGCCGAGGACGCATCCGTGCCGGCTCCGAACGTCCCCCCTAGCAGCCCGTTCGAAAGATCCGGATTTGAAAGATCCGGATCCGGTACTTTCGGAAGTACCGGATCTGGAACGCGGGAGGAAAAGAACCCGGGCGAAGCCCAGTGCAGCACCGAGCCTCCTTTCGGTGTTCGTATCGCACGGGCGAAACGAAGCGAGAGGAGGAAGAAAATAGAAGAGAACATCGGGAGACGGTGGGCGTCGGAGAGGTGTTTTCTGCGGCGAAGGGTCCGACATCCACCCCGATGGCCAACTCTCGATCAGTTCATTTGATACACTGTTTTTTTTTTGTTTTTGTTTTTTTTGTCGTCGATCTGTCACTGGGTGAAATTTCTCGAAAACCAGGTAATGGTCAAGTCTTCCAAATTTGTGAGGTGCTGTAATCATTTGAAGAGTTTCGAAACCGTAGCATTCCAACAGACGTCGACGAAAGCCGGCTCTGACAGAGAGCGAGAGAGAGAAGGAGAGCGATTGCATTTATGATGTTACCGCTCAAAAGGTTGGAGACGAAAACCTCTCCTCCGGATGAGATGATAGCGTCGTCATCCCCTTACGTACATCCACGATGATTTTTCCCAGACGACGTGTCCCTAGTAGAAGGTGGACCTTCGAGGTACACCTAGTAGTCTCGTTCTCAGAGTTGCAGGAACTCTCACCGACCGCATGGGCAAACGAGTCCACTTTCAGAATCGACTTCGACCCGGATGGACGCGAAACCAGGATCTTCGACGGATATCCACCTCACCAAAAACGTCTCAATAGCTGTGATTTCTGCAATCGCTGTTGCCGCTTCCACATACGATCAGGGATGACTTTAAATCGGCTCTAATATTCTCGAGACGACGAGGTCGCGATCGCGATGGAGCCAAGACACCGTAACGGTGCAAACGAGCCATTTTCGCCTTTCGCCTTTGTGTAATTACGAAAACGATTTGGGCTGGTTGTCTGAAAACTGCAGCGAATAACGTCACCGGAAATGTGAGCCTCCCCTGAACTGCACGGCGTCTTTCGTGCCATCTGAATATTTTAAAGTGTGTGCCTGATGAACGCCGGGGGATGTTAAACTATATAGAGATGCATCGTCGTTCCCTGGGGTATATATGGAGATTAAAGGAAAGGCTCTTGTATGCCCATGATGATGAACATCGACGGACTCGAGAACGCAAACAGATGTAAGAGGAGTCGAAAGGGGACGAATCTCCATGCCGTCGTTTTCGTCACGGGAAAGAGGATTGGAGGATTGGAAGAAAAACCTCCATCTCCTTCCATGCGAAGACAGAGGAGAAACGGAAGGCGAAAATTCTATCTGTGGACTCCAAACGGGGGGAAGAACACGAAAGGGAAAGCCGAGAACTCCCCTTCGACAGGTCTTTCATTCCCGATTCCTCCCTCCGTTGCGGCCGAAAGAACGACGGATGTGCATCCAGGGAGAAAGACGAGCGAGGCATTTTCCACGTGGATCGTCTGCATGAAGAGAGCTGGGCCGTACAGTGCGAGAGGGAGGAAGATGCAACAGGGGAAGCGCGGCCTGCGCCTCCCCTCATCGATTCCCCTCTTCATCTTCCCCGGGACTTCCTCCGTCTATTTTACCGGTGCCTCTCCCGTCGGAGCGACAGCCGGTCGCCCGTCCTCGTCCTCTCGCGACGAAAGGTGTGCACCGTCCGGTCGCACTTCCTCTTTATGGGCCGCGATGTGGTTCCTCTACGCGTCACGGTTCGGTCCTCCGGATCCATTCTTCGTCCTGTACACCGCTCTCCTTCTACTGTTCCCGAAAGGTCAGTGACGCGTACCGATCGCCTTTCGATCGCGGGACGCGCGAAAGGATCTCCGATCGGACGTCTCCCCGGTTCTTCTCGTCGAGGGCATCGCAGCCTTCGAGGCGAGATGCACTTTCGGAGGTCTTTCCGCTGCTAAGTGTTTTTATTTTTAGAAGATACGAATATTGGCGAAGGTATGTCGCGATCGATTCGTAACTATAATCGGCCATTTCCTCAGAGAAACGTATACTTTACGAGGAAACCAGTTGTTAGTGTTGCGAACGAAAGAGAATGCACCCAAACCGTGCTGCGGATCGAGCACGGCACGGTCTTTCGACTCTCCTTGTGTCTTCCTGCGTGTATGCCCGGGGAATTGCATACAAGGCCGGGGAAGTCGACGAGGCGAAAGCAAATAAGATCACCCGCAATCGTCTTTTCTCATCCCCCCCCCCTCCTCTCCCCCTGCAGTACGGTACGATTTTATACGTAGCGCCATCGACTCGTGTGGTTCAGCATGGAAACGATCGGCAGAGGAGTATTCTCGGACTCGGGATGCGAGAACTAAATGACTTTTTCGGATCTCGCCGTTACTCGGAACTCGGTCCCTCGTCCTCGGCATACTGATAACGTCGTTAGCGCGCGGCGCGAGCCCCAACAGACGAGAACTCTTTCGCCCTCCATTCCGACTCTTTCGTGGACGAGCGAACGGACTCGTACCGTTCCCCATCTCCCATCGAGTGCAACGTCCAATAAAACGTGATTTAGCGTCATGCTTCCTTCGTGGGCCGTTCGTAGAAGGAATTAGAGGCAAGGAAGGCTCGATTCTTCTCGATGGGGGTGCTCGTCGACGAAAGACGAGAAGAAAGCTGCCGGTACGTCGATGCGGAAGGTAACGGAAAGTGCTCGAGACGGCAGAAACACGTCGGCGAAAAATGACTCAGATGCTATCGTACGAAGAACTCTCCTCTCGATCCGATGCCGAACGATTTCGAGTGGGGGGTAAACATCACGGGAGACGAAGTAATCCACGTCTGGATCCGTACGTATCGACGAAGTCGGAAACGAGAAGCACAAAGGAAGAAGGAAGACGAGCGGATCGTTCTGGGTTGGGGTCTCGGATCCATCGACGACTCTTTTCTCTTTATCGTGGCAATCCATGCACGAGTCTGTCGCACGATGGATTTGCTCGTTTGTCCCTCGCCCCGCCGGGGGTCGAGGGCCCAGATGGGACCGAAAAGGCAAGGATTCATCTCGTCCTCTTCGATCCGCGTGAAACGGGGATCCGAAGGGGGGAGGGGGGGGGGGGGGGGGGGGGGGGGGGCGNTCATGTCAAAACCGACTATGGTAGTGTTTTTCGCGTACGCAATTGTGACTACCGTAGTCAATTTTGCATAGCAGACTTTACTACCATAGTGGTTTTTGCGTTCGCCCATTCTACTATGGTAGTTACATCAGCGTACGCGAATGTTACTACCTCCACGCAGAAATGACTCCTCTCCGAACAAATGCATTTTCACATATATTATTTCTGTGACATCAGCTAAGTCGATCAAATGGTATTACACTGGGGGTGACATTCACATTTTGTTACTAGCAACTTCAGCTCCATCTTGTCGATCCCGATGTGTCCTCCAAGCACCTTATAGTCTCTAACGAATCGCCGACCCCTTCATGGCAAGCCTTCAGAATCTCTTCTTGTTCTATGTTTTCCATTACTCTCTTCATGACATCTGAGGATGAAAGCATCGTCATGAGAACGCGCACACATCTGACGCACCTTAAGAAAACCGACCACCAATAAAACCGTCAACCGATTTCAGATTTGCAACGGCAATGGAAAAAGGACTCACCTTTCACCGTTGACCTTTCCCTTCGTATGCAAAACTCCACCGATCAGGCAGAAACTCTGTGCTTTTCCTTAGGTTGGACTTAGCTCCAGGGTTGTTCTTCGTGGATGAGGGGTACTCTCCATGGCGAAGGTATGTCGCGATCGATTCGTAACTATAATCGGCCATTTCCTCAGAGAAACGTATACTTTACGAGGAAACCACAGAACTGGTGCAACTGTACTCTTTACGCCCGTCCTTTTATGCTTCGATTCCTGTACCGATAAGTATCTAACAGGTCAGGTCAAGGTTTCAGGGAAATGGTACTCTCCTACCCAGATCCTGGAGGCATGGCTGGAAAGGAGATGGTGCAACGAACGTACAGCCCATTACGAACATCGTAAGCTTACAGAAGTCATTTTCGCGTGACAATAGTGGGTCCTGCGTACGCGGATTTTTACTACGGTAGTGAATCGGCTGTCAACATTTTAACCATGGTAGTGGTTTCAGCGTACGCAACTTTCACTACGGTAGTCGTTTCTGCGGGGTAGTCAGAATTGCGTCCTACACCGGCTCCTTTTACGCAGGAAAACATATTTCGGGTGGAATTTCACGCTTTTCCTGCCGTGGAAAGGTTTTCGTCGGCCGAAATTGGTGAACAGAAACGTTGCCCTCAAAATGATGACGGTCCGAATCGATGCACTTCTGCCACCTGGAGGGTAACGATTGTATACTTCTTCTACATGAGTCTGTATCTCGTTGCTGTGAGTTGAGTGCATCAAGTTGGAGACATCTGGCGGCGGGAAGCATAAAAATGAGTGGGAGGGGGGGGGAAGAGTCAAACGTACAAACTTAAGTGCGTTTTGTTATGGAGATGCAGATGGAGATTGTTTATACTAAGAAAATTCTTATTTTACTCTGCCTGAGGGATTTCCTCGGGAGAAGAATGATCACGTAGTAAGTAAAAAAAGATATTCAGAAGTTTCTACTTGACGCATTCGGGGGGTCTGAAAGGCCTGTTATCGTGTTCCTGTCGGTCTCGGCCAGAGGTAGCACCCCTATTCCTATCCACACGTACGTCACAGTGGCCCACGATTCCATGGAAACCTTTTCATCGGTGAGTGGCTTTGAGGAAAATCTGCACCTCCTTCGAAGGAGAAGCTCGATTACGGATATGGGTCCTGAATGCAACTCGTGTCCGATGCAGTGCGTATCGAGAGCCGGAAAACTCTTTGGAGTCTTACGGATCTTCGACTCCGTCACGTTCGTGAAACGTTTTGCTTCGACTCGAAGCTCCCCTTTTTTCTTCGTCGTGGCTTTGAAGTTTCGAGAAGAAATTGGAAAGAGCCACACGCGAAGGATCGTGCAATCCTGTTCTGACGCGACTCGTCCCCTCTCGACTCCTTACGTACGACTCCTCCCAGTCGTGGTCGACGCCGTAATCGAAACGCGCCATTTGATGTTAATGCACCCGGCGAGTAGCCTCCTTCCTGCTGCATTTTCGAGTTCTTCACCACCGACGACGCCGATTCCGCGAAGGTGATCCTTCGACCGGTCGAACAGGCGATAGTCGGAGGGGGCTACGTGTGGACTACGTGACCGGTGGCTGACAGCAGTCCATCGGAATTCGGCGACGACTTCGTTCGGAATGCCGTGTGCGAGCGGCTATCGTCTCGAGGGAGATAGACGTCGACGTCCCGTCTCGTCCCATTCGGTTTCAGAAGCACTAAAATTAATGGGGATCTCTATTGCCAGGCATTGCAATCGCTCGGGAAGGCACCACGGAGAAAGAGACCAGGGCCTGTTCCTCGCCCATGCTAAATATTTGTCCAAATCGAAATCTAAACGTAATCTACTCTAAAAGCAGCCTAAAAGCAAAATATTTAGATTTAGACTAAGGTTTAGAGTGGGAATTAGCCTATGATTTAGATATAGATTTAAGTTTAGCGGACGCGAGGAACCGACCCCTGGATCACGGGACTCTGATGTCTGTCTCCCTCGTGACAACGTCCGCCCGCGCACGGAGTTCCGAACCGAGTCGTCGTCGAGTTCCAACGGATAGCTGTCAGCCACTCGTGACGTGCTCCACGCGTAGCTCCCTTATTTCCTGTTCGACCGGTCGAAGGACTGCATTCGTGGAACAGGCTTCGTCGGCGATGAAGAACTCGAAAATGCCGCAAGAAGGAGGCTGCAGCAACGCGCTACAGACTTCCATAGCAGGTTTTCGATCGTTGCCTTCTAGGTGGCAAAAATGCATGGATTCGGACCGTCGTTATTTTCGGGGATACGGAAGGATTCCGAGTACTGATTTTGGTTGCAATAAAAGCTATAGTTTAGCTTTCGTTAAATGTTTGCGGAAACTTTTCGAACACCCCTCGCAGCATACATTTGATCGCCAAATAAACACGATCCCCCATGCTCCCCCGACTCCACTCCCCTAACAAACCCCCATCCTCCCCCATGCTCCCCCGATCGAATCCCACGATCTCTAAGACACCAGAGCCCCACTCCTCTCGCTACCCCGCAGACCCCTACCGTTACCTGGTTTCACCAATAGGGCCAGAAAAGTAAGCCGTCGGCTTGTCTTTCCGAAAATTTTCTTCCATCAGTGAAAGTGATCGCTCGGGAGTAGAACAGAAATCCGTCATCCCACCCCTTCATGGCAAGCCTTCAGAATCTCTTCTTGTTCTATGTTTTCCATTACTCTCTTCATGACATCTGAGGATGAAAGCATCGTCATGAGAACGCGCACACATCTGACGCACCTTAAGAAAACCGNGCGATCGCCCGCCCCTAGAAACGGCCCTGGAGGGGTACTCCCCATGGCGAAGGTATGTCGCGATCGATTCGTAACTATAATCGGCCATTTCCTCGGCCATAATCGGCCAGAAACGTATACTTCACGAGGAAACCACAGAACTGGTGCAACTGTACTCTTTACGCCCGTCCTTTTATGCTTCAATTCCTGTACCGATAAGTATCTAACATGTCAGGTCAAGGTTTCAGAGAAATGGTACTCTCCTACCCAGATCCTGGAGGCATGACTGGAAAGGAGATAGTGCAACGAACGTACAGCCCATTACGAACATCGTAAGCTTACAGAAGTCACTTTCGCGTGACAATAGTGGGTCCTGCGTACGCGGATTTTACTACGGTAGTGAATCGGCGGTCAACATTTTTACTATGGTAGTGGTTTCAGCGTACGCAACTTTCACTACGGTAGTCGTTTCTGCGGGGTAGTCAGAATCGCGTCCTACACCGGCTCGATCCACCGTGAAGATGCACGAGCATTCCAGCGACCAAGATGGAAATTCTAACAAAAAGAAGTTGGGACTCGGAACGTTGGAAGTGCCACTGTTCTCGAAAGCGCGAACTTATGATCAAGGAGAGAAATCTGCACGAAAGAAAGCTGATAGTGACATAAGAAATGATGACATAAACACGGGGGAAACCCCTAGGAATCGGCCAGGTGTTCGGAGGGCCACTGAAAACAAATTCCCCAGTTGTAATCTCCCGATGAAAATCGACAAACCGACGACACCTGAGAATTTCCCACCACATCCTCTGATACTTAAACGAGCGCACCCCGCGAATCCTCCCCAGCAACGAACCGCCCGCATCCCAACCATGAAGCTCTTCACCCTCCTCGTCGCCCTCCACCTAGGAACTTGCAACCCCTGGCCCCAGGTGAGCAACCTCCGCCACGACGCAATCTTCCCTCACCCCTCTCACTCCGCCCACCCTCACCCAACCCAAGGCACCAACCTCCGTCTCCCCAGGCATCTCATCCCCTCATCATATGAAGTCGAACTCATTCCGCGTTTCGACCAACCAGATTTCCCCGTTCAAGGTCACGTGATCATCCGCGTGACCTGCGTGTCCTCGGGTGACAACGTGACCCTGCACGCCTCGGACATGACGATCGGAGACTCGCCGATCGTCTATCATTCCTCGGACGGCTCGGAAATTCCCATAACGCATATGGAGCTCCTCCCCGAACCTGAATTCCTCGTCTTGTACCTCGGAGAGGTCTTGGAACCCGGCAGCGATTACGTCATCGAAATACCGTTCTCCTACGTGATAACGGCGGACATGACCGGATTGTACCTCGTCACCTACGAGGAAGGGGGAGAGACGAAGCACATGGCAGTGACAGATTCGGAACCTCACGGCGCGAGACGAATTTTTCCTTGCTTCGACGAGCCCTCGCTAAAGGCGGAATTCACGTTGAGACTGGGACGAGCGGAGACGTGGGTCGCACTGTCGAATATGCTGCTCGTCCAGACGACGCCGGACGACGAGGAGTCCGGGATCGTCTGGGACTCGTTTCAGACGTCGGTGCGAATGCCGACGTACCTCGTCTGCATTGCAATCTCAGAATTCGGTTCGAGGGAGGATCTCGGGTCGCGAATTCCGTTCAGGTCTTGGGCCCAGATGGATCTAATTCCCTTCGGAGAATACATTCTCACCCAGGCCCCGGAAATGCTGCAGGAATTCGAGGAAACCTTGGAGGTACCGTACTCTCTCCCCAAGATGGACCTCATCGCCCTCCCACAGTTCTCGGCCGGAGCCATGGAGAACTGGGGCCTCATCACTTACATCGAGTCCTTTCTCCTCAGCGACACGAGCAGGGACGCCGCCTACACGTCGTACGTCATCAACTCCGTCTCGTCTCACGAACTAGCCCACCAGTGGTTCGGGAACCTGGTAACCTTGGACTGGTGGACTTACCTCTGGCTCAACGAGGGCTTCGCGACTAGTTTTCAGTACATGGGGATGGGAGGACCGAATCCCGGCTGGGATCTGGATCAACTCTACTTCTTCAGCGATTATCAGTTGGCACTGATGGCAGATTCTTCGGAAGATTCTAACCCGGTCACGATGGAGGTGGAGACGCTGTCGGAGATCTACGGTCTCTTCAGCACCATCACATACTCCAAGGGAGCTTGCCTCGTTCACGCGATGGAGGGTTTTCTCGGATATGCCGTCTTCTTGCAAGGGATCAAGGCCTACCTGGAAGACCTAGCGTTCGGGAACGCTGCGAACGACGACCTCTGGGCGCACCTTCAAACTGCAGCCGATGCGGCGGGAGTAGATCTCGGAGGCCATCGCGTCGAGGAGATCATGGAGAAGTGGACGCTGGAGCCCGGGTATCCCTTGCTCCAGGCGGAGAGGGACTACGCCGCGGGAAGCGTCGCGCTGAAGCAGGAGCGATTCTTCTCGGACCCGGATGTCATCCCGGATCCCGAACGGAATCCGTGGATCCTGCCGATGCCGGTTCAGACCGGAGGGTCCGAGACCGTGGAGCTCGTCTGGTTCTCGGACCAAGAGGCCGTGTTGGGTTTGGAGGCCGGACCCGACGATTACGTCCTCCTCAACGCCAACTCCATCGGGTTCTACCGAGTCGAATACGACTCGCAGAACTGGGAGTTGCTGGCCGAGCAGCTGGACCGCGACCACGAGGAGATCCCGGTGTCCAACAGGGCCCAGTTGATCGACGATGCCTTTGCCTTCGTGTCGTCGGGGACACTCGCGTCCTTCGATGTGCCGATGTCTCTCACCAAGTTCCTCAAGAACGATGGCAACTTCTTGCCTTGGGCGACTGCAGCTTACCACCTGGAATACGTCTCGCTCATGTTCCGCCACGCGCCCGAATCCTCTCTCTTCCGGGATTACATATTGAATCTCTTGGCACCGAGATTCCAAGAAACTCCTTTCGAGTCGTTGGAAGACCGGCCGGACTCCTATTCGGACGTCACGACCTGGCTCTACGCTGACATCATCCAGAGCCTCGCCTGCGCCATGGAGCATCCCGAATGCATCGCTGCGGCATCCGCACGTTTCCAGAGCTGGAAGGCAGCGTACGACCCCGAGGACCCGGACAGGGTTCTGCTCAGTCCCAACGGGAAGACGACCGTCTACGTCTACGGAGTCTTTGGGGGTGACGTCAGCGACTGGGATTTTGCATACCAGCACCACGGGCTCACTGGAGACGACGACGAAAAGGATTCCATGCTGCTGGCCATGGCAACCTCCGGCGATTCCCAGCTCCTCCTCTCGCTTCTCGGGGACGTTCTGTCTCCGGATTCGTCTCAGCTCGATCCGTCTTACGGTGCTTCGGCATTCCGCTACGTCGCAGCCAATCCCGTGGGAAGGGAACTTGCATTCGAGTTCCTTCGAGAGAACTGGGGCGAGCTGAAGGAACGATACGGATCCATGGGGGGATTCGTGGGGGGCTTCCGGAGTTTCAACACGCGAGAAGACCTGGATCGACTGACGAACCTCATGGATGAGCACCCTGAGGACTCCAATTCGTTTACGGGTACGATCAGAGCGGTGGAAAACAACATTGCATGGATGGACTCCTATTACGAATCCCTCGTCACTTGGCTCACGACCAATGCACCGTGAAGTTCGAATTCCAGTTCTGTGATTATGAGTGCAAATTTGAAACATGCGATGGAGCTTTGTCAATGCCATGAATATAACATGATAGAGAAAAAGTAAATATCATGTGTTCATTTTCGCCTATCTGAAACTGAATGTCAAAACATAAATGTCATAATTTGACCTCAGCCATTTATTTAGCTCTTGAACAGACACTCCCACAAAAAGACAGAGCTTGGGTACTCTATAGTATATATATATTTTAAATTATTGTATGTAAAGTGCAAAACTCAACGAAGAACTAGGGGAAGCTTATACCTTAAAAGGAGTGGGAATTTCCCATCCATGATCCTTATAAATAAATTTAATTCACTTTACCCTAGACCACTATGTTCACGAGACATGAACATCGGGAAAGCATATTGTGCAATCCATCCAGGGCCGTTTTTAGGGGCAGGCGAAGCTGGCGATCGCCCGGGGTGCCTGCGGGAGGAAGTGGGGGGGGGGGGGGGGGGCCGCGTAAAGAAANGGGGGGGGGGGGGGGGGGGGGGGGGGGGGGGGGGGGGGGGGGGGGGGGGGGGCGCCGCGTAAAGAAACACAATGAAAAAAACAATATTTTTAAATATGGTTAGCGTGGAAGAAAATGCCTTGACTTGGCTTTGACTATATACAAAATGATTTCCGTCAGTTCCAGCTCCCTGTCAGCTTTTGAGGATATGGCCAGAGTTGCGATGGTGCTTCGTGTCGCAGTAGTTGGTTTGGTGGTGGTGGAGGGAAGCGCCATTGGAACTCCTTGTCCTGGGCGCCAATATGCCATGAAACGGCCCTGAATCCATTATTATAAGGGACACCCAGAAGTTAGTCACAATATTGATTTCATTAAAAAAGATCATTTTACGAATGACACTCTCTATGGTACAGATTTGATGACACCTCCTCCCCCTTCTCTTTAAAATCATGCAGCATGAACACATGTCCAGTTGACTAAAAGCACTTGGAGAGCAGTTGAAGCACAAAAAAACTAATTGGATTTTGCTTAGTGTCGCATTGTACCCTTTTTGCACATGGACACACCCCTGAATGAAATAAGTTACAACGTCTGAGGCGGGCACGAGTGAAAAAAATATGAATGCAGTAAAGAATGTGACAATAGCCCCAGCAAACAAGGCTACGTTGGGCCAACGTTGTATCGACGTTCCGAACGTTTAGTTAATGTAGATTCAACGTTATGTGTTTCAAATTGTTTTGCTGGGAACACTTTTATAAGGCATCAGCCACAGTTAGGAGTAGGACATGTCCCAACCGAAAACAGCATGGTGAACAAACTTTCTTTAGTTAATTTAAAGGGGGAGGGGGTGTCATCAAATCTGTACCATAGAGAGTNGGGACCAAGCTTTGAACTTCGAGATAAGCGGAATTTCGACTTATCAGGATTCGAGTTAACGAGTTTTCACTGTAATTAAGAAAGAACTAACGGAGTAATTAAGTTCGTAAAACATCATGTTGCAACTGCCAAGTCCTTCCTCACATGCTTTTTCTTGCGTATGTTGGGGTATTAATCAGCAATATTTATAGGTCTGTGTCAAGATTGAAGATCCAGTTGGAGGCTGATGGGGTAAGCTCATGGATATCGTCCATGGTTCCTGCAAACGAACGGAGTGGGCTATGATGAATAATGTGCTGGATGGTTTGGTCTTCGAAACCGCAGTCACATCTGGGGGTGGTCTTGATTTTCCACCGGTGCAAGAGGTGGGCGCATCGGCCGTGCAAGGTGCGGATGCGATTAAGCATGGTCCACTGCTTTCTTGGCAGGTCGAAGCCAGCAACTTCTGTGGTGGGATCAGAAACGAGACTTTTGTTGGGAACGATGGCTTTGACCCACATGGATTTCCACTGTTCCTCCAGATTAAAGGAGGACGCGTAGAGAGCAATAGCTCTGATCCAGGGCGGGTTCCGGGATTTTAGCCGGGTCCTCGGTGGATTTTCTAGAACCTCACAAATTGGAAGATCAAGGTTGGCTTTCATTTGGCTGAAGTTGCGTGAATTCTGCGGATGTTGGAAGGTGGAATATGGGAGAGCGTTGATAGCCACACAAACGGGTGCATTTTAGAGTTCCCGTAATCAGACGCGTCGATGCGTTGAGTTGGGCGTCTAAGCCCTTGGTGTGTGCACTGCTCTACCAAACTGGAGCACAGTATTCTGCAGGCGAATAAACCAATGCAAGTGACGATGTTCGTAGTGTGCGCGCCCTGGCATCCCACGAGGTTCCAGCCAGTTTGCGCACGATGCTGACCCTAACCTTCACTTTGTCGCGTGTCCTTTTGAGGTGGGGTCTGAAGGTGAGGCTACAGTCCAGGGTAACGTTTAGATGTTTTGGCTTGGCCTCATATTTACTCGATGGCCGCAGGAGACAGGAAGAGTCTCTTTAGCGGCGCGGTTGTTGAGGTGGAATGCGGTGACTGTTTTAGTCGGGTTTGGGCGGAGACTCCATCTTTGGAAGTACTTCGCTAAAGTGTCCAGGTCAGTGGTGAGGGTGTCGCAGATGGCGGAGAGTGTGGCACCCCATGATTCTTCACATGCTCACTGATTATGAAAGAACAGCAGGAAAGTCACAGAAAAGATTGTTTTATTCTTGTATGAAATGATACTGACTGAAAACCTGACAATTCCAAAAAAAGGATGCCAGAACTAATGCTTAAGAGAATACACATGAAAAGCAGACACGTGGCCTTGTGACAATTCACACCAGGGATGATCACGTGAATCTCATGGATGAGGGAGGATAAAAGAGATTTCTGTTCCTTTCTTCTTTGCCTCACTCTATGACACTTCCATGGCAGCATGGTTCATGCCATTTTCAATAGATGACAGTGGAGGTTCCTGAAGGCTTCCGGTGCTATTAGCTGAGTCCATTTCATTGGACTCTATTGAGGCATGCATCTGGCTTTGCTTGGACAAGTAGGGACACTCATCATCACTTTCCTTTGTAGTGGTTCCTCCTCCCCCCCAGTCAATCTTGAACCTAGTGACACGAGGTTCATTGGCCAGAATGTTTCGTGACAGCTGAAACAAATAACAAAACCATGAGACATGATTTGAGGCTATCAGTTCTTTCATGCAGTAAAAGACTACCACTATCTCTGATCTACAAAGGAAGGCAAGTACTAACCTTGTCAAACTGAGTTGTGGCAGGAGGGTTTTCCCTCAATTCTGCATCCCCATACTCATTATTGACATAGTAGCCAACACGAATGAATTCTTGTGCTCGGTATGAACAGGTGAGAAGAATCACAGTGACACCAACTGCATCTTCTGGTGGAATTTTTTTTGTGTCTGGTGGATCAGCCTGGAAAGAGACCTCATTGATGCATTCTCTGTAGCTGCACACTGCTTCACAATGTGAAGTTCTAGCAGGACAAACTAAATGTTTCTAGAATAACAATTACCTCATAAAGCAGACATTTCTTTTACTGAGTAAAACCAAGCAGGATGAATATAAGAAATAATTGACTGGATTGCTGGAGACAATGATAAGTCACAAAACAATTCAAGAGGAATGAGAAGACAGTGTTCAACACTGCAACATGCTAAGAGACTCACCTGAAACACAAACATATGCCTCCCTTCTGGAACAGGTCCAACATACACTGTATCAAGGACTTGATCATACTCTTCACTTTCAGCAGAACCTACATAAATTAACTTCCACTCCAAATCTGCAATGATAACACAGCACATTCATCAATTACCTGAAGCCCAACTGAATAAAAAAGAGGAAAAAACAAAATTATACTCACCATCTTGCAAGTCCTCAATGCAATCAAATGTCACTTCAAACTGGAATGGATTTAAAAAATTTGATGGATTGTCCAAGACCACAACATTACACACATGAACTTTGGCCATGTTCTCCCCAGTGAAAGTTGCACTCAAGACTGGGGTGATCCAAAATCTCAGTCTGCCAATATGCAACTCCTTCACTTGCAAGTTGAATCTAAGTTTCCAGAAAAAAGAAAAACCAACTTGTTAAGGAGACATCATTGGGCAGGTTATAGAAGGCATACATCTACACTCAAGCTCCAGGCAGGTTTCTTCATTTGAGGTTGAAACATTTTTAGATGATTCAAACATCCCTCTTCCCATGGAGTGAGACCATCATTCTTGGCCTAAGCTTATTCTTCTTTTGTTTACATTAGACTAGGAGGCAGTATTTAGGTTTTTTGGAATGCACCAGGTTCAGTGGCAGAGGGCTTGTTTCTTTTGAGTCATACCCATGCAGAGGTGAATCAAGCCCTGGAGGTGGTAGAATGAATCTCTGCTCAAATCAACCTATTTGCTTTCTGCCAAGTATCCCCTTACAGGGACATCACACCCATTTTATCTGCCACAACTAGGAGACACAGGCAGAGTAAACCCTGAAAATCACTCATACCAGACATGAATGAACAATGTTGCAAAGGGGCATGCTTGGTCTCAACCAAATGAGGAGGAAGCTAAGTCTTGATCTTGAAAGTGCAACATGAGACCCTGGCTTTCCATTTCATCAAAAGCAAGCACACTGCATGCAAGCTCCATTCATATATTTCCTTCATTTAGCACCACTCTCCTGAAGACATTAATTCAGGTGGTGAAATAAAACTTGACCAATATAAGGTTTGATATTTTCTTAAGTCAAAAGAAAGTAACTTCAGGATGTGTTCTGGAGATGTTGGGGTTGTCATATTTAGTCATGTGTCTGCTATCCTGAGAGGGAGATGTGTGAATATATGAGGTGCCAATACAAATTGCAATTTGACTTGAGATGCAACTGATGACAATATGGAAAGGAGATCCAATTAAGGAACAGAAGTCAGTTTGACAGGAATGAATGATATAAGAATGGGAAGATGTCATCAATTACAGCACAAACACCAGTGAAGGTATGGATGCCCAGGGCCACCTACTTCATTCAGTCACATTCCCACTCCCATCCTGATTTCACACTTTCCACCAGATTTCACAGATGAGATAGGCTAAAATCCAATGATTGAATTAAATCTGTCCATTATGGGCCCATGTGGCTCATGTTGTGAACATGGCAGAATACTTGCACAATGCTTTCAATACATACACCGAAGGATATTTGGCTTGATGGGAAATTGTATGGTACTGTACTTATATTACATTTCTTTCATTCATGTCAGCAATTTAGGGCATTTCATGCATTAACCAGAGTTGGGATTAAGTGATCCTATTGAGGGGTAGCTGTTATGAACAAAGGGTCAATTGCAGTTTTGTCATCACCACTGAGTTTGACAGTGCTGCTATTCATGAGAACTCCCCTTAAGTATAGGCCTATACAGCTGTCTAGCCCTGATCTCAGACTGGCTTGGGCCCAAGGATGGCCAGCTTGACTTCTATTGTCTAGTACAATGTTATGGGTAGCCTCCCAGAAAGGCTGAGGAGAAAGAGGGCATGCAATTAGCACCTTCTCAGCCTGCCCTGTTGGGTGACAGTTCTGAGATGCAAATAGGGATACTCTCTCTTGTCTCAACACTGACCTGTACCACAGAAGAGAGGACATTAAATGTAGAGGCCATGGACTTTTCCTACTTCTACATTTTTCAAGTTACCTCATCAGGTTTGGATGAATTGGCACAACATATGCCAATAAAACTGAATTTTCCTGCATGAAGCATTCTCTTCATTTCTGGCAACTCTGATTTTTCTCACAGGTCTGACATGAGTCCTCAACCAATGGTTTATGATCCCTATTCAGACATGAAAAGAAAAATTGTCAGAAATCTCCTAATTATTTACAACTTAATGGGTCTGAGGAATCACCACTGTCAACCTGGTTTGCTGACTAGCTCTTCTCAAAGTGAATGGACTATCAGTCATTTTTTAAGCCTGGCTTTCCACGACCTGTGCAAAACCTGCACCTCTGGGGCTTAATCAGTCTGGTGGACACCTGCCTGTACAGGTGGAAACTACGTAAGGTACCCTGACTGGGGCAGGCAGATACCATGACTACCATTGCCAAGGGCAAATAATTTATTCTCTCAGCTCTTATTCCACCTGCAGTTGTTTATACATGCATGAGCTGCATTACATTGAACCTCTGCGACAAGAGGAAACCCTTCTGAACAGTTAAACATGTCATCCAATTGAGCGACATCTGTTGTCTTGATGATGTCCTAACTAAATAAGTGACCGACAGTACAGTACTGTTGTCTTTCCTCAGGCATGAACCTTAAAGAACAATAACAAAGCTTTAAAAAACAGTTAATCTATATGAATACACTCCCACGGCCAATAAATCAATAGGTCGTCTGTTCTCATCTAAATTAGCAAATAAATTTTCGGTTCGGCCATGGAACCGTCTTGTCTTGCTGTCTGTCCTCAAATGTCGTAAAAAATTTGCCTCAGTTTCACCCCTTTCCAGGGGTACTGCGACACTCACCGTCATTCCATCCATAATAGGGGGGAATTCCATGGTGTTCACGTTTGTAAATGCTACTAGCCTATGAGCTATCTCGGTGTCCACGTAATCGATTTGGTGCAAAGCAAGTGTCCACCAGACCGATTAAGCCCAGCCTACGTCTGCTGGTTGCCTATTAACAGAATGAGAGTAAAGCAGGCCTCTTAAATATATATTACTCCATGTAACGATTCACTACCGGTTCTGGCCTGGGTCTAGCTTATGCCTGCCCTCAATCACAGACTAGCCTTCCGGTTCGGTGATTGCCTGTTCCTTCCTATCCTGCACAAAACTACCAAGTGCGTAGCCTAGCCACTACTGGCGGGAAGAGCAATAGCTCATGGAGTAACTTGACAGTGTTGTCCAAATCTCAATTTGATATGCTATTCCCACTGCCTGTTACTCTGAGTGTCTGAAGGCCTCAGAATAATTTGTGTTTATTGGTGATACGGCTTAGTATTTACTTAAATATAATTCTAAATGATTTATTAGCGTCCCAAGAATAGGACGCTTGAAAATTGTCCTTGTGACGCATTATATCTTTAAGACGTGACGAACACTGTCTTCAACGTAAGCAAGGCCGGAACTTCCTACGTTCCTAGAAAGTGTCCTATGTCGCTGAGTTAAGAGTCCTGAAACGTAAATAACCGCATATACTGGTACTTGGGGGAGGAATCAGTTCATCTCTTCCCCCTCCCACCTCCAAGAGACTTCCTCCTGACCTGGAAGTGGAATAAAAACTCTGACCTTTCTCTCTTTTCACTCGGGTGGACCTTTTCTGGTGTGTGATTTTCCGGTTTTCCTTTCCATACTGTATGGATGTCGACAGGGTGGATGAGTGTGTGTAAGTTTATCTATAGTCCGAGTTACATTTGATAATTTAAAATATATTTGTTCTTTATGTCGCATCATCTCGTATTTCGTTATCGATCCCACCGGCACCATAACCATGTTACCGGAGTGACAATAAGCGACACCAAAATATGGACTCGGAAAATCTTTAGAATTTTATACAAGGGTACCAAGTTCGAAAAATTCAGTTGACCCGGGATGGAAGTCAAAGTTGGACGAAAATAGGTTAGGAAGGACTACACTACGATTCGCTTTTCGTGGAAAGAAACTATTGAAGCCATCGCCAGAGGTTATGGTAACACTGGGTAAAGGATTGGCGAAACCGAACGTTTATGAATGCCACGGACTTTAGGATGCGACTTTTTTTAGAAGTATGGGAGGGGTTCAGAGACAGTACTCCTTTGCAAGTATTCCTTGTGCCCCCCCCCCCCCCCCAATCTCTGTCCTCTTAGAAATATTTATGTTTGGTATAGAACAGTGGTTTTCAGCAGCTGTACCAGATTGCTAGACTTCACTTCATCGGCTTCGACTGCACCATAGACAACTGTAGAGGAAATTTGCAGCAGTCGAGCGTTTGTATGTTAAAACACCATTAAGTTGCTCGAAATCCGCAGCTCGTATATATTAGATATTTCCAGGGTCGGACTGGCCCACCGGGATACCGGGAAATTTCCCGGGGGACCCCAGACCTGATAAAATAAATTATATGTATATTCTTGGGGAAGGGGGAAGCTGAACCCTAGGCCACCAGCCCGACCCTGGATATTTCCAAAATTGATTTTCGCTTTTTTTTCTTGCTTGCCATTCAAGCATGAATGCACTGATTGTGCACTTGGGCTTTTCTGATAACGAACTTGTCCGTTACTCAATAGTTTGCACTGATGCCATGACTCGGTTGCCCAAGAATGTCCCGAGAATTTAAGATTAAGCCCACGCATCGAGTCTCAGACGATAATCACGGATTTGGACGGAGATTATCTTTCATCCCCATTGCGAGTGCCGACAGGAACTTTCGCCGTTCATCTGTAGAAGATGAGCTGTTTTTCTCTCCTTAGGTTCCAACAAAACAGTTAACTGACCATTTTTCATGAATTGTTGAAGGGGCCGGCCCCTTTCGCCCAATTTTTTGGGGGACCCAAGCCCTGACAAAAGAATGTATTTGTATACTTATAGTGAATAGGAACCGGTGAACCAAAGCCACAGGCACATCAATAGTGGGAAATGGGGTAGGAGCAAACTGTAAGTTTTGCTTCCCCCCCCCCAAACTTCGGAAAGCTGGTGCGACTGGGAAAAAAGCTTCTATCTTTGAGTGGGTAGCCGTCATTCTGCCAGTCATGGCAGCTTTTCATTCCCAACCACGCTCTCGCATTTGCTCCATATTTTGCGCATTTCATGCCTCCATATAGCTCTCAGTAAAGCATGTGGATGAGTTTAGTCCGTTCAGATCAAAGATGGATGATATCTAACGAAACTAAGGGTGAATTTTTGAACAGAGAACGATCCGATAATGCTGCTTTATTTCCAGGAAATATCATGTATTTTCCTTGGAATAAAACTGCATTATCGGATGGTTCTCTGTTCAAAAATCCACCCTACGTCATTCCATCTCAAGTGGTCCAAAGGTGGTTGCTGCATCAACTGGGATATAGCCGTTAAAAGCCATGTGTACTAGGGGTTATGAGAAACGGACAAGTTGTGGCAAGTGTTCCAATTCACATATACAGGATGCATATTTCCAGATTTGGATGTCATGACATTTTTGGATAGGATTAATTTACAGAAATTCTATTCTCGGCATTTTTCTAACTCCTCGCAAGTTACACCGAGAAATGTAATGAAGACATAAGAAGAAACGGGCAGCGAAATATAGAGATGTTGGTTGATGGCGTATCTGCAAAACCAGGTTACTATTTTTTATTTTCACGTTCGCAAACATTTAAATTTCAATGCAATATGTAATATTATACCGATTTTAAAATGCGCGCATGTGTTTTCCAAGCCTTGTGAAACCCACAATATCAAGTATAACATGTTTTCCTGCTCGAACATGGTCGAGGTGAAGTTAAGCGCTTGATGGTAAATCTTAATCGAGATGGTCAGGAAAAAAATTTCTCAACGTTCAGGATTTCAGAGTAACACGATCAAACTTATACGATTCGCAAGAGTTTCGAGAGACCTATCATTCTATTGGATAACCATAACTGTACTCAGGGTCGGCCCTAGCTATTTCGACGCCCTGTGCAAAGAGACTCCCAACGCCCGCCCGCCCCCAGAAGGGAGAAGGATCAATCCCTTACGTCGAAAATGACGCCGAAACGGAAGGCATTTCCACTTTCTAAAGTAAAACTGAGGGTGGCATCCATTATTGCTTCACATATTCAGTCACGTTTTGGCGCCTCTGGTCAACTTGCGCCCTGTGCGGGGGCACATGCCTAAGGCCGGCCCTAACTACTTGGAATCAAAGAAAAAGTTAGTTGAACAAATATGGCAAAATTAGCATCTTTAAGTACACATTTCAGAATTTTGAAGCGACGTAAAAACGAAATACATGCATCTGTGGACTAATCTCATAGAGCATGATAGACACTCCAAAACTTGTCCAGTTACGTGCATTTTTACTGTGAATTTTTTAGGGTTGAAATTTTGATTTATTTCATGATTTCATAAAATAGTAACTTTTTTCTAATTAAGGCACAGAAGAACCTGTATAAAAAGTTAGAGATGCTTGGTTACTCGCTTTGAAATGAGCTATTAATCATACTTCCAGCTGAAGTAGTTCGGAAGATATTACATTTGTTTGAGGGGTCATTTTACCCTTCCCTCTCAAATTTCAGGGGGCATATCTCAAAGACTGCTTGACCTAGACAGCTAAAATTTTGGATTCATCCGTTTCTCATAACCCTTAGTACACATGGCTTTTAACGGATTTGACCGTGGGATTTGACCCAGTCGGTACAGCAACCAACCTCGCGAAAATTGGACCACTTAACTCAGTTCCCTTAATAGAGGTATGAAATGTGCAAATTACGAATCGAAAGCGTGAGTTGCTGACCCCAAAAATCTCACAGTGCCGGATGACAGCGCTGCTTACAACTTGGTAGACACATTTTCAAATACAGGCTACCCATGGGCAGTGGGGGGGGGGGGATTGATAAGTGCAATAAGATAGTTGAGGCCGGCTGAAGCCCTCTGGCTACGCCACTGCGTGGAGTCCTGGAAGACTCAACAGCGCCAGCGATTCCTACCAGGCACCACTAGTCGAGATGGAAATGGCTTGAAACCCTGGAAGACCCGATGGAGCTTGGGGAACAAGACTTCACTTACCAGATCACTATCGAGAGCGCACCCAGAACGAAAAAGGAACTGAATCCATCAGCCACGTCCTTCAACAGCCTCATGTATATTAATATTCCCAGCTTAAGAAAAAAATTCTTATCTTATCTCCCAAATGCCACGCCACAACTGAGACATCCAGGAGATTCATTTGGGATCAGATGTTATTTCAGCACAAGAAAAACAAAGCAAGTTGCAGTCACTTCAGTGACAGCTCTGGTACCTGCATATTTATTAGCAGAAACCACCCACATAAGTAAACAGTTTTTACATATATTTTGGGATCCCTCACTCTCAAGATTTCCATCTCAAGAAAATGTGCTTCCACTGAGTGACATGGAGCAAAACTGAACATTTCTTTTAATAGAACTGAGGGACTGATTATCACATGCATGGAAAAGCTGTATGAATTATAATCAATATAATAAGAGATTCAAATGAATCTCAAACAAAACCAAGTTCTGAAAAAAGCTGACTTCAAGCAGGAAACTTTTGGTTCTAGAAAATAGAAAAAAGTGTACACCCACAGGAGATACACCCATCAGAAAGGATTTCAAAATTAATACTGGGACACTTTTTGCTCATTCATGTTTCATCCTCATTATTTCCCACTGTCTCAGATGGTCCTGGAGGAAGAAGGGAGTTCAGACAGTGGGTCGGAATTCCTCTTCCATTACACCATGGAGGGAGAGGAGCAAAGAACGAGGACACAGGCCCCAGAATTCTTTTGGCTTAAGACCTCGACTCATGGCTGTGAATTTCCAGCCCAGGTGGCACTGACAAGTGGGGCATTCAGCAATCGTCCAAGCGTACCTGTATGAGATGAGATGAACTGCTCAAATGATGCATCACACTCTCTGCAATCAAAAAGTTATTTAAACAAACCCAGGGAACCAGGAGTGTTCCTTTGAAGGTCTCCCACGCAGACGAAGCTTAGAGATGACCTTGTAGAAGGTGAGAGTCTCATGGATGTGACCACCTGGGTTAACATAAGTTCCTTGGGGACCCTCCAAGGACATGGGGAAGATGTCTTGATAGTTGGCCAACTGGAGACCACATGTTCGGCACAAGAGGAACTTGCTCTACATAATGATACAAATTCCACCCACACTTTAGGCTTATAACTCTGATATGCACAAATTGCATGTGATGTATCCAAATCAGCCTCAAGCAGGACAAGAAAAAATTAAGACTGTTTCATTACCAATTATTCAGAAAAGAGGCACCAAATCAAAGGATCACATGCAAGACTGTCAAAACTTCCTGTGAAGACTCAATGGCTGTACCACTGAGTGTGTTAGAAAAAATCCATGACATGGAAAGATAATCTTATTACTGAGTGATGCTTTGGAATTAACAAGATATCTGAATCTTCATTCATCAGTCTCTTCCTCATCTGGGAAATCACTTCCTTTGCATTGCTATATGACTTTACTTTGAATAAGAATAAGTTTTCTCAATACATTGTTTTCTTCTTATGAAGGGATGGTTTATTATGAAAGTGTCCATTTTTTCCTGGGGTTCAAGTAACCAAGTTTTTTTTTTATATATACAGAGTGATCCAAAAAGTGAACCGACCTGATTGAATTTCATCTTTAAAAAATTATATTGTAAACCATGCCCTTCAAAGCCATGTGCGTCACTGACATTGAAATCATAGGGTTCAAGCAAGGTGGTACATGTCAACCCTTACCATTACATTCTAGGGAAACAGTGTGGTAAAGAAACAAACCCGCTCAAGGAAGCTAAGTTCATATCGCAGGCGCTGTACGGCTGAGTTCAGTTCAAGAAGGAAGACCTTCTTTGCATTCTCCAATGGGAGATTCTGGGCAACCCAATATGACAGCTTCACAGGATCCTTGGGAATGAAGGCTGACATAGCACCAAGAGTTTTGCATTGTCCTTGAAATTGCATGTTTTTCATCAATGCCTTTTTCACTTGTTTCATCACAGTCTCTGGATCATATAGGTTGTAAAGCCAAGGGGGATGAGGGGTGAGGGGGACCCGATGTGACAGTGCTGGCCCAAACCGGTCCAGAGATGATAGTCGCATTGCCTCCAGTGGATCAGGGAGAATCCGTTCTTCCAGTATCTCCAATTTCCCCATCTCCACCCTACCAGACACAGAAGCATATGAAAAAAGAAGCACATGAAGTTACAAAAAAACAAGAAGGTATGAAACCTGTCAATGGTTCGTCGAGTTTCCAGCACCCTAAATCTCTGCCTGCCTTTTGCTTTCACCGAGAACATCATCCCAAACTGAGGCTCATCATGATATTCATAGATCTCTGCTGTAGTACCATACTTTGCTTCAGGGCTGTACCTGAAATGGCAATATCCAAAATTTTCAAATGCAAATTAAATTTCACACTGGTCCTCACATCACTGCTTACACTGTTGGGGATTAATTAAAAGTTTTTCCACATACATAACTTACTTTTCATCAATGGAACTACAGTTCCATGATGATGGATCCCACTCAAGATTTCAATGTGCATTAAGCCTCTATATGGTAAAGTGAAACAAACTGAGTATTACCATGTATTGGCACATGATTCCTCCACCAATTTCAGACAAGACTCATACAGATGAAAAAGAAATATCAAATGAAATACACTAAATTCTTGTTAACTCAAATCCTGATAAGTCTAAATTACGTTTATCTCGAAGGTCAATGCTTGGTCTCTGCTGAATCCCATAAGACACCATAATAAATTTTCCATTTAACTCAAATTCCCTTATCTCAAATTTCTGGATTTCTTGAATCACATTTTCACTCCCAATTACAATTTTCTCATGGTTAACTCAAAATCAGGGTGTGAAGGGGGGAAAAATTATTGTGGGATCTATCAATTTGTTGAATAGGATTCTTGATAGAAAAACCACTCTCTTATAACCTTTAAAGGGAGTTTTTTTTTCCTGGTAGAGGCAATTCCTGATAAGTCAAACTTAGGATAACTAAAAACAATTTTCCTGGCACCAAAAAGTTTGAGTCAATGAGTTTTTACTGTACTTCCTGTCAATCCTAAAATGGCAACTGACTGACAGCTGAATTTAAACAAATGCCCACCTATCTATATGAATGAGTCAATGTTGACATAAGCAGGAAGATGACTCTCAAAGTCAGCCTCCTCCTCTGAGATCAACATTTCTGTTAATAGAAGAGGCAGGATTTTAGAAAAGAAGGGCTTTCATGTGCACATTGATGCTAATACAGGAGTGATCATATCAAATGCATGTTTTAACCAGACATCAGGCTGATGTTGCTATACATAATTTTTGAAACCTTTAATACTATTTGAGTTTTCCATTATAAACCATATGTACATTATGTACAAGTATGTTAGCATTATTTAAAATAAAAATTAGACACTTGATCTTTTACCAGATGTCTGGTTGGTCAAATGTATAATTCATTACTAAACTAGAACTTGAATGGCTAATATAATGCATACACAATTGCAACCAAAGGAATCACCTTGCAAGACAAAGAGAGCAGGGGGGCCAGGGTAACAGGGCCTATCACTCACCTAACACCAAAAGTCTTGTCTTTGGTGATGAGGTTTCTGAGCATGGAGATGGTTGAAGGTTGAAAGGCAGTGAGGGGGATCGTCTGACCAGGCATCAACACGATATCATGATCTGATACCAATGGCAATTCAATCCAAATCTTCTCCTCCAGAACCACTCGCCCTCTCACTTCCTCTCCAGAGTCTCCCAAATACTAAGATAATGCCAGGTCAAATGAAAGAAATCCAAAGTAGTTGAAACTCATAATAGAATAGGCCTATATTTAGGTTCATAAGCCAAGGGTGAACAGCAGTTCACTGCTATTGAAGCCACCAGCTTAAACGTAATGAAAGTCTTCCATAGGTGGCATTAGCTAGGACTGTCCTATTTATCACAATATTGCAATTATACAGTCATGGAGCTTGGATTTTTTGGGCAGTTGGTTTGCAAGATGAAAAGGTGATCTCACTTCAGATTGTAAAATGTCAACTAGTTGACATTGTTCTTATCTCTAGCACATAAAATGCAATTCCCAAGCAATTTATTCTCAACAATGAACACATGATACTATCTACATGAGATCAAGCAGACTGGGAGAAGTGGCTGTTCCTAGAGAAAACTGTAACATGGCATGTGCCAGTAAATCATGTATAGACAGCACCTTTGACAAGATTAGGTAATCTGCAAACACTGGTCAAAAAGGGTCTAAATTTCTCATGTCTCATTTCTTTAGTTCTCCCTTCCCTGCCAAAATTCCTAGTGCCTCAACTATGCACAATTTTCTTCTTTCTATCTTCCACTAGCAACTGGTCTGCTTCTTCTTTCAAAGATATTCATCATATTGTTGATGATAATCAATCAACAAGACAATATCCCTGTCCTGGCATTAGCAATTAGGCAATACTTTGATAGGCTTCATGAAAAAGCAGCTAATGAAAGGAAGTAAGATATACTCAAAGCCAGTTGTCACATTTAAATGATAAAAGAAATCTGGGATCCTCACTTTTTCATCCATACGCTAAAATAGGCCTAACAGGCAGGATAATGCAGAAGCCTTAACGAAAAGAAGTTTGGCATACAGAATGCTGAGTGGGAAGTGCAGGGTCGAAGTCAGCTGAAGGGGCTTCTCCTGTCATCTCTGCATCTGTAGTGCCCTCTTGGGATTCCTCATCATACGAATCTTCATCAACAGGCTCGAGGGCGTCATAGTCTTCTGGCGCAGCAAGGTGCCTATTTTCATCGTCAGCCATCTTCTTGCCTGTGGCTCAAGTCGGCTATGTAGAACAATAGGGCTAAGTATATCGTCACTGCTTCTGCACCTCTCGTAATGTCCAGGTGGGCCTACATAGCCTTTCCTTTCATTAAAGCCACGATTCTAATCACAAACTGCTCAGACTCACGATACAGACAGCTAAGCGAAGTTTACATCGATGAATTACAAGGCCCTGAACTAGTTCAGAATGCCAAGGCATGGCAACGCTACTCTAACGAAAGCAGATAACAGACAACAACGGAGCTCAGTGCTCACGAGGTGAAAGCAGAGGGAGCAGCCACATCTGCTGTTTATCTTGACGTCATATTGACGTCATCGAAAACGTCGTCTGCTTCTCGAAGCAGACGACGTTTCCAATGCAACCCCATTCCCTCCTTCAACATCGACGCTTGAAACTTTTTCAGAATAAAAGACCAGCGGGGCAGGAGCGTCCTCTCGAGCGTACGAGATTAATTGATACATGAAACACGGTGCGTTTCCTGGAAAAAAAAAATCGACAAATAGGAGGTGACGATGGAACAATAGATGATGCAGGTACACGGGGCAGAAAATCGTTACGTCCCTTTATACGTAAGACAGGGTGCCACCTGCCGAGACCTCTGCAGGTGCCATTTTCGTGTTACTGAGAATCGAGCTGGCGTGTGACAAACAATGGAAATGACTTTGAGTATATTTTACTTTGTAATACTGAATTTGCAAACTATAAAAGACCTATCGAGAAAGAAAAGGAAATCTTGTCAGGCTGAAGGGAAAAAAAAAATCTATCCCATTCGTTGTCTGCATGCCTTCTTGTTCTCAGCTCGGACATGACATGGCATTTCTGCAAAAAAATAAAGTCTGCAATTCTTCTCATGGGCTCGGATTTGCTGGAAGGGGGGGGGGCCAGAAAATAATTCGGATGGGCTTAAAGGTCCTCTTGCTGGAATAAGATTTTTGTTTCGATCAAACTTGACACTTTTTCCAGGGGCTTTCCACGTCATCCACTTTAAATAAGTTCATACGCATTTCATTTATTAACTTGGAATTTATGCCAGAGGGAACAGAAACTCGGGAAGAACAGTCCCATTCTCACTTTTCGAAATGCAGTTTTTTTTAGTCAAAAGCTACTGCAAGTGTCAGTGCGACGCCACTCACATTTACACGTGCCTCATCTGTCTTTTTTTCGGCTATCTGGCAATATGAGACAAAATCAAAAGCAAGTTCGGGAGATCGTAGAGTGAAGTGAAGCGGGAATTGTCATAAATTATGTAAGAAAGGCCCTATTAAGATAATTAAAAGCGATGCATAACAGTTGAAAAGCACCTAGATAGCTCCAGAGTGCATTCGTTATTTCGAAAAGAAGCAAATATAGTACCATGAGTGCTGTGGAGAACCAGAGAGCAACCTCCCACCGCAAGAGCTCGAAAAGAAATGACCATTTCTACTTCAGAAGCCTTGTTGTCAAAAGCATCCTTCGTGCATGCGCATCGCATAGGTGCGCTCAGTCGCGCTAATTCCAACTGTCTTATGACTAGGGAGCGGATTTTTATGCAAATGCATATTTTTTCTGCAGTCTCATAGGAACATGCATCCCAGGTAGGATTGTGTCTTTTGGTAGAGGAGGCGATCTCTTCCATTTTAAAAACGCATAAAAATGCACTTATTTTAAAGGTTTTTCTCAGCACGTACTGAGCACCCGTT
This sequence comes from Darwinula stevensoni, assembly GCA_905338385.1. NCBI lineage: Eukaryota > Metazoa > Arthropoda > Ostracoda > Podocopida > Darwinulidae > Darwinula > Darwinula stevensoni. Next base: position 49,577 of record CAJPEV010000230.1, on the reverse strand, counting down.
GGTTTCCTTCGTCCTTCATTGGCGAGTTCTTGGCTATGCTGCTGGCTGTGACAATAGATCAACAATACCCAGTAGAGGTATAAAATGTACATTTAACTTGCTTCATCCGAAAAAGTCGTACTGCATTAAAAAAAAAGAACATTTTGTTGCATATTTTCCCGCATTCATGCATATTTTGCATTTTAAGTACATATGTATGTGCATATTTTTGAACTTACAAGCGCATCCGCTCCCTAATTATGATTCTCCCCGGAGGTAAGTCGTCTCCTTTGAAATTTCAGGTTCATGGAACATAATTCAGAACAATCTGCAAGCTCATCGCAAATTCTGGAGAGCTCTGAGAAATATGCCCTTCTCTTTTCATTGACGAGTGGCAACTGCCACGAAACTGAAGCTCTGACCTTGCGAGCTGGACTTTCCCAGAATAAAGCTCAACACTGTTGATGTTGGTATTCACTGCTGCTGTTTTTTATGGCTGCATATTTCTTTCTCCCAAAGACTAATCGCAATTATATTCGGTAATGAATGATAGTTATCAAAATTTCCTTATAACGCTCCATGAATTTCGAACGAGAGCTCAAAGAAGAAATACTTAGACGCGGGGGCATGAGATGACCATGAATCACGACGAGCTAATCAGATAAAACAAAAACCAAAATGTTCCCATTCATTCTCATCCTTTTCTACTCCCTCTCAATGTTTCAACAAACATAACCTTCGCTGCAGCCACGCCTGTGAACGTGAATGACAACTGTGACAGCGTACATTATCCATACGACCCCCATCCACATGCGATAGGAGAAGAAACTAAACGGATTGAAATCGTTCACATCCCAGTGCCTGAGTCAGACAATTCACGCTTGAGATAATTATGAAATAAACCATTACCGAAAGGCTCACCTGAGCAGCCTCTTGGTTCACCCTTCACCCTTAATTTTATTTTAGCAATTCCGCAGATATTCTGGCAACACTGCTTACAGCGGTCCGTCGTCCCCCTCCCCCCTTCACATCCAACATTCACCATCCACGCTTTGACCCTGTACTCACTGGAAATTCAAGCCCGACTCTTCGAACTCAGAGGATCGCTGCGTTCTCTGCTTCGGGGAAAAGTCTCATTCTCTCCCTTTGTGCTGCGGGCGTGACACGACGATGAACGATATGTCCCAGGACGACAGAGACAAGTTTGTTTGATCTTCGAGGGGAGTGCGACTCACGTGGTCTAGATCTGTGATTCAGGCATTGGATTTCACTTAGTATACGCTCTGTATGGGATAGATTTGGATTGGTTTAATCATTCGTGATTATTTTTTTCACCATTCGGTGTAAGACGAGGATGTTATTGTTCATCGAAATAGTTTTATTTTCTTCCAATTCATGAGCCGTAAAGGACTCATACATGTTGAAGTTTTAACACTTTCGGGGCTTGTTTTTATTTCGAAAATTCAAAAAAATTTAAAGATAAACTCCGAACTTCGTGAACCTTTTTTTTAATTCGCAGATCTTTCCTTCCTCATTCACCTAATATATTTTACGCCTCTGTATCTTATTAATAACCATCACAAAAAAAATATTTTGATTCGAAGAATGCTTTTGAATCTGGAAAAAAGTTATACAACTTCTTCCTCCCTGTCTTGACAACAAAACTGCATAACGACAAGTCCTAAACCGGTCGCATTACATTTATATGATCAATTTGCAAAATAATTAGGAAAATCTGCGTAATATTGGCAAGACCTGTCATTAATCATATTCCGATTGTTTTTTTTTTCAAGTGTATTTCGTGCAAATGACCATGCCTGTACAACTCATGGGCATAGGCCTTAATGTGTGGCATGGCAGAAAGAGTCGATTCTTTTCAACCATGAAACATTCTTTTTTTTTTCGTTGAAAGCGACGGGAACTGGCATTCCAGTCCCCAATTCATATCTTTCCGTCCAAGAATACGGGTAGATTTTTAAGCAGAGCACTATCCAATAATGCAGCTTTATTTCCAGGAAACATGTAGGGTGGATTTTTGAACAGAGCACTATCCGATAATGNAGGAATCAATAAGTTCAATAAGTCTTAGCCCTGCTGCCTTATTCCTTGTGACAAGTACGAGTTCAAGCGCTCTTAGGACATCCCTAATAATATTGAATACATTTAGGCTGGATTTTTGAACAGGGCATTATCCGATAATGCAGCTTTATTTAGGAGAAAATGCATTATAAATCCGGTAAATAAAGCTGCATTATCGGATAATGCTCTGTTCAAAAATCCACCCTTATTTTCTCTAAAATAAAGCTGCATTATTGGATAGCATTTTGGTTTTTCACTTAAGATGGAAGGTGTTCCTTTCACAGTCCCCACGAAGGACGAAGGGTATGAGAGCTTAAAAATGCTAACTGTGCCCAGTGTACGTAGATGTCGCTGGTGTCTGGAAAAAACGCGGGAAATATATTGGAATCTAATTGGCCGTTGGTGAGTCAAGTGTTAATTTCGCAGTTTAACCCTTTGCAGTCCATTTTATTTGTAACACTATGGAGATTGTCGGACGATGTCCGACAGTGGACTGCCAAGGGTTGAAGTTCGCAACCTCAGCTTGATGAAGGTGTAATTTAATACAGGGGTGCCCAAAGTGCGGCCCGCTGGCCGCATCCAGCACACAAAGTGCCTTAGAGAACTTCCACTTTGGGCACGCCTGATTTAGTAGAAAACGTTCCATATGCAGAATCGAAGTGCAATTCCCCATATTCCTTCAATCTGAGCGGATGAACGTGACTTGGAACTCTGGAATGAGCTCACTCACTCGAAAATCCCGGCCGTGTGAGCCTGTCATCCATGGTCATTTCCTACTCAAATTCCAAAGAGGAATATTGCCTTCACTACGAGTACGACCGTCAAGTGAGGTAAAGGCCCGAGTCAGTTTTTCCTTTCTCTGCAAGTTGAGCAATACTTTTGAGTCCGGCGTTGCACCTTTAGAGTGAAGGCATTTTGTGTGGACCTGATGGCAGGGCAGTAGCCATCAGGGATGGAGAAAAAAATAAAATGAATTTTCCTTTAAATGAAACGATTTAATGATTATCAACATTTGATTCTCCCGCACGAGTCAGGGTCGATGCATGTGTCGTCGGGTCCATGGGGAAGGGGAGGGAGACAACAGCCTTCCATCGGAAGGCCACACATGAAGGCCACATGGGTACGGAGGCTTGTCAGAGGAGAACGAAGTGCAGATACGGGCTGGATGTCTCCTCCCCCTGGAAAGAGAAGTTGTTTGCGTGTGTGGGGGGGAGGGAGTGGATGAATGCGGAAGGGAGTGGATGACACGTTCGTCCGAGTGTTTTTGGCTGGGGAAGTGGAAGGTAATTGTTCTCGAGGATGAGTTTCTCGTCTGAGTGCAGATTCAGCAGGGATCTCCTGCTATTTTTTCTTCTGGTCTCCATTGTCGATGGTGAGTTTCGAGATTTTTTTCCGTCACTGTCGGATGTTTTCATGATCATGTTCGAGGTTGGTGTCGTGGTGGCTGAGGTTAGTTAGGACAATGGTTGACTTTTTGTTGGGATTAAATTCATACATTTTTCATTCGTCTTACATCACTTAGCACCAATGCCAGGGCTCGAGTCGGTGAATCAGTCGTCGCAGTGTCACGAATACGCGTTTTTATCTAGGAGAGACAAACCCAAATCCCCTGTTCAGTCGGTGCTGCGAGGTGGGGATGGAGTCGGGGAAGTTCGTGGAATCGGGGAAGGGGTGCGAGGAACGGAAGCCGAGCACGGTCTCAGGGTTCCCTCGGGAGGAACAAGAGATGTGTCTGCTGGTGGTGGAGATATGCTGCGTCAGGGCTTTGAGGGAGGCGCAGTGCCAGAGGGGGATCGATCGGGCGCTGGCCTCCAAGCCGTGTCCGAAGGGGGACTCCAACGAGACTACTCTGAAGGCAAGTGGATAATTGGGTTCATGGTGGAGGACAGATGGAGGATTGAGGACCTGTGGATGACGGGTTGGGCTGCTGTGTAGGATTGCTGCGAGGGGTGCCAGTTGGGGAGGATGTCGTCTCGTCTCGGAGTTGGATGCTCTTTGATGAGTTTTCGATTCGGGAGGCCGTGGGATGAGGCGTTTGCTGCATGCTGTTTGCATCATCCGAACATGCATCCGACCACATCGTCGCCGGTGCAAGTCAATCTCTCCAGTTCTGTGGGTAAGTGTCGGTAGTGAGGTTTATGTAAGTTCTTTTATTTTTTTGCTGTATGGGCCTTTTGATTGGTGTAGATGATGGGAACTTGTGCATGATGTTTCCGGGGAGGCTGTGCTCGCACCTATGCATCCCAACCGGTGTGAATTCCTTCCGATGCGATTGCCCGTTGGGTCACCAGTTGGGGCAGGACCAGAGGACCTGCTATCCGGAGGACCCTTCTGCCAGGCAAGTCCCATTCCTAAGTGGCCATTGTGGGCCCGGTCTCTCTGATGAGTTTGCAGGTGACCTGTGCAGGTGCGAGAGGGAGAACCCTTGCGAGCAAATCTGCCAAGATGCTCCTGATTCGGGGATTCAATGTCTCTGCAATCCCGGCTACCAGCTTGCAGACGACCGCATCTCGTGCCTAGGTATCCGTTGTGAAGTCCACAATTTTTTCTAGTTTGCCAGACTCAGCAACAAGCTAAGATCTCAGCAACGAATTGCTGCAGCGCTTCTTCTTCAGAGCTGGGTCGATTCATGTCCGCTTGACAATTGTCAAGTCGAAATTTACTATACCGTTGACAGACGTGGACGAGTGCGTGGTTGGCGTAGACGTGTGCGGAAGCCTGGGCCAGGCGTGCATGAACACCCCGGGCAGTTACTTGTGCCTCCTCGCAGATGGCAGTTCCGTCGCTCCTCAGGAAGCCTTGGGCCTTCCGACTCCCTCCTATGACGGTGAGTCTCGCATCTGCTTCTGGTTTTTATGCCGCTGGATCTTCGCTGCGGCAAGCCGATATGCTTCGAGAATCTTTCGGGTGAGAGTGTAGTGCTAGTAATTTGAAAACTGCATCCGTCTTGCATTGCAGAATAATGTGATTTGCAGATGAATTCTCCCCACTATTAACGTTAGCTCCACAGGCCTATCTTGGTCTATCACCATAATTGGGGATGCACCGCAGAGAGTTGCACAATGTAAAAAGTGATAGGAATCACTGGATTTTCATACTATTTTCATATCGTGAGACTAAGCCCAACAGATTCGAAAATGGTTTTAGTTTCCTGTGAAACGCAGGTTTCGATAAGTTTTTCCTATAGTCTTGGGAAAAGCGCAATTTTATATTTCGGATAATGAGCCCATGATGTTTTGACGCAGATTTCGGACAGAATCTGGATTGTCCTGCCGGTTTCTCCTACGATCCCAATTCCATGACATGCCAAGGTGAGCCCCAAAATTTATACCAGAAAGTGAAGTTAGAAAAAATGCAGGGTGTCTAGGAATCGGGAGTACATAGGGAAATAACCGCGTGAAATGACGAATGCGTTGACATCGAACTATTCTTACAAATTAAGCGAAACTGGCAATGTTGCCGACAAGCCACGCATGGGACACTCCAAAAACAGCAACAGGACTTGAGGAACCAGCCGAATTCATTGGAACTAGCACGAAACTCAGTTCATGGAAGATTACTCGGACAGACGGAGTGAATTTTGCAGTGTGATGGAAATAGTGAATTCGCATTAGAATTCAACGATTCTAACGCTAATTCATTCGGGTATTGCATTCAACGGTGCCCACTTCGAACACCCGATCTGAATGACAATTGACTGGAGTACTAGTTTAGCAACAAATTACTTTTACGCTTTTAAGTAATATGGGGTCAAATGAAGCAAGAATTTTCTATTCCAAAAGCATATCTTATTTCTCAATATGATTCCCCTATTTACTCAGAATTCTTAAACACCCACTATGTATTGTATACTGTATAAATAATTTTAAAAGAAATAGAGTTCAAAAAGTAAAATTGAATTTGTAGCATAATTTGAAAAATGTGTATTTCAGACGTGGACGAGTGCGTGATGAGACCTGGTCAACTCCAAGTTTGTGGGTCTGGTTTTCAGTGTCAGAACACAGTGGGAAGTTTCTCATGTGTCTTGCCCGAAGAGTGCCCCGAGGGATACGTGGAATCCTCTCTCGATTCTTCCTGCCTCGGTGAGGTCTTTTCGCGTCACCGAGTAAAAAGAAGGCCGGACCGAATTTCTTCCTTCGTTTTAATTAGTCTGTAATGCTGAACGTCATCGACGGTAATTGAGCCCCGTTGCAAATGCAGACGTTGTTGAACGCGCTGTCGGAGGAAAACCCTACCTCGGTTGTCATAACCGAGTTAGGATTTTCCTCCGATCGTCCTCTCATTCGGGAAAAATTATAGAACAGACATGGGGCGTATTTCTTTGCTCTCTGCAGCAGCTCTCCGGAAGACAGGGTGCATGCGTGCACGTTACGGGAGAGCAGAGAGAAAAAAAAAGGATCATACCTGAATGCTCTCCGAGGGCAACGCCATGACGCTACACTCCGTTCTCTATTAAGTCCATAAATTATTAACGTCGAGAATGCAAGAGGTTCAAAGAGGCTTTGCTTATAAGGGCATTTAGAGGTGATAAGATTAGCTTCATGCATGGATGTCCGTGTTGATCCTTTTGCGATCTGTGCCGGTAATCGATGTGGGTTTTCCTCGTTGGCCCTCGTGAAGACGTGGATGAGTGCGAGGCGGGGTCGGACGACTGCGACCGGGAAACGGAATCCTGCTTGAATATGGAAGGGTCCTTCACGTGTCTACCGAGGGGAATCACTCAATGCCCTGCTGGATATTCCTGGGATGAAACCAAAGAAAACTGTCGAGGTGCTTTTTGACTTCCCTAAATATGTATGATATTCATTTTAAATGTTTATGAATATAACAAGTATTTAACATTTTGATATTTTTAACTATCGTTATCCTCCGCTAAGCATTTTTGAAAAAAGTCATTTCTGGTCTCGATCATCACTCATCGATGGGTGTGGGATTTGTGCAGATGTGGATGAGTGTAGGGAAGGAGATGGAGATTGCGAGGAGGGTGAAGTGTGCAGGAATACTCTTGGTGGTTATGAATGTGACCCCGGGTGTATGCCTGGATTCCGGATCCATCCCCAACTGAAGATCTGTGTAGGTACGACTCCCTGTGCCTTTGTGGAGAGGTGATTTGTGAATGTGAGACGGCAGTTGTGCGGAAAGATATGTGATGCTGGGGTTGTCGATCGCGTAGGTAGACATAGACGAATGTCGGAGAGAGGAGATGCATAACTGCTCTCACCTCCTGGGGGAGAAGTGCGTGAATACTCTGGGGTCCTTCACTTGTGAACGGGCTGCGTCCGCGTGCTCAGTCGGCTACGAATTCAACGAGACTCGACTGCAATGCCAGGGTAAGGAGGCCTCGTTACCTAGGAGACTAGATTCACCTCATCCCATTCCAGAAATGATTTGGGTTCATTCTGAGAAACGAACGTATCTCGACGGCAATGAGGCATGCATCCAAATGTCACGCTTTTGAGGTCCACATATTCGGTAGAGATGGTGTTAGTACTGCAGTTCTGCCGTAATGACTCAGTGTGGCCCTAGTTCTACTGGATCTCCATAGACGGGGCTAGTGGTGTGTTTTTATTCCACAACCCCTCCAGAGATGGCGCTAGTCCACCATCTCATTTCTCAGATTCCTCCAGGGATGGCAAGCATCTCTTCAGATGATACGACTCGGTTCCTCTTCCCCTGTTCTCATCTATTAATACATATTGTGCCCAGTTGAAATGTGATTTCGAAAAGCGGAATAGAAACCCATAAATTTTACTCCTATGCCAACACACAAAAACCTATCAGATAACTTTCTGGGGGCTCTGACGAGAGGCAAGCGATCCTTCTTGGGGAGAGATGATGGGGGAATGGAATTCCTTCTTATATACTGCAATGCTTCTAAGCCCCCAGTTGGACGAGTTGAATTTGCCTTCCCTTCCACCTTTCTTCTCCCCTCTCGTTCCAGTTACATATCTCACCTCCGACCCGTTTCCAGCATCTGCTTCATATAAATACGGGGGAAAACAATTGTCACTCAACTTCATAAATTCGTTTCTACTGAGCCTATTCATGCATTAAAAAATGCGCGCAGTAATACTCATGGATACCCACGTCATGCATGAGGCTGCATGAAGGACTTCATTTTACTTTCCACATTCCCAATAGTCCTTTCCACAATCAGCATGGATGAGATCAAGCTTTGGAACAATGGTACTCAAACGTTTTTGAACGGGGAAGGGGGGGGGGGGTGGGCCGCACTGAGAAAAGGCTTTCTGACATTAAGAAAAATAAAACTGTTACTGCATAATACGTTTCATCTTCGAGGGCCACATCCGGCTCCAGTACCACTCTGAGCGTTTCCACACAAGGCACGAAGAAACCTCCGCCCGTTGAAGTTTATTCACTTCTCATTCCAAACATTTCTTTTTATTCTCTCGTGCAGACGTGGACGAATGTTTGGAAGGAGCATGCGGCGTCGGGGAGGAATGCGTGAACACGCCCGGGAGCTTCCGATGCCAGGCCCGCGTCTCCTGCGAGCCCGGCTTCAAACTCCAGCCCAGGACCCGGCGGTGTCTCGGTCGGTCTCGTTTAATCGAGCGGTCACCGGGGCCAAGGTTCCATCGTTCAAAGTCAAATTGGGTTGTTTAGACATCGATGAGTGCGCGGACGGGAGCCACGACTGCCCGAGAGACCGGACGGAATGCGTGAACACGTACGGCGGATACGAATGCAAGGTCCTCTGCCTTCCCGGGTATCGGCCTTCCCCTGCCACCACCAATCAGTCCGCTTCAACCTGCATCGGTGAGTTCTTTAGGGGACTTCACAGGAGTGAGGTTGTGAAGGAAAATTGTTCAGGGATCCATTGTTTCATTTCTCGGACGCGAAATGGGAACCTTTCCACTGTTGGGTACCAACAACTGTTGGGTTCCAAGTTGGGTACTCTGTTCTGTGGGAAGAGGCTCCAATTTAGTCTTTTTTTCTCACAAGAAGTCCCATGGAATTGGATTTTCCAATGGAATGATTCCAGATTCGTTTGGATTTTGAATTGAATTATGAAATAGGCTGCAGATGTTTTGGAATTGGAATGGTGGGGAAAGGCAAATTCTGTTGAATTATGTGGACATTAAACTGCCGGGTACCATATTCGAATATGAAATTTTGAATGGGAATGGAATCGTTCTCCGGCGATTTCTTCGCCAGCTCGCCTCTGTCTACGAGGAAGAATGCCAAAATTCAGTGGTATAAAGGACACAAAAGACACAAAAGCTTCCATCGAGTCCTTTGATGGGAGAATTTCTGACTTTGTACTGAAAATACTCAAAATGTGTGTAAATGCGGAATGTAAAATAACCATTTGTGCTGGCCATGTCAAGAACATGTCTTTTTCAAATGATATTTTTGCTGGAAAGTTCGAAAAAGCTCTTGAGAAATCAGTCGTTTACTCGAAGCCAAAATACAGTATAGTGATAGAATAGTCATGAGTTTCAGCTTGCGGAGTTGTTTTGAAAGAATGGAATCAGTTTCCATCACCGATGAGGATATCGACTCGGGAGGCTTGGTGTATATATAAAAAGTTACTCTGTTGACAGAGGTATTTCCAATGCACAACAAAGAATTTTTCGCAATTTTTCGATATGACAGAGTTTGTCATTTTAGTGGTTTCTTTTCCTACATTGTATTTATATGGGGATTCAGGATATAGAGAACTTCATTGAGTTAAAGTTCGATATGAGGAGATTTTCTTGCAAATTTTTCGACTTGCTTTCGACTAAGTGGGATAACCATAGTGGAGGAAACTACCTCAACTCATTTGCTTTCAGAGGTACAGGTTTTATTTTATGCTTCAACCCACACAACTCCATGGAGAACCCACAAACCTAAACACACTCCCTGGTGATTGGGTCGTAGAGGAATCCATTTGGGCATATAGGCAGGTTTTTTCGTCCTTCGTCGCCGTCCCAGATTCAATGGCGAGATTGAGTCATAAGCGGCGTGAAATTTAGCATGAGAGATGCTAGGATGGTTGCAACGATCCCCGGTCAGATTTCGATGCTCATGCGAGTTCCGCTTCTCTCCCCATCCGGATCAGACGTGGACGAATGCGCAGAAGGGACGGACCTCTGCCTGGAAAGCGAGGAGTGCGTCAACACGGATGGAAGCTACCGCTGCGAGTCCGACGTCGACGACGGGGAACCAGAGGTGAAGGGCAGCAGAGAAGGGGACGGCGACGAAGGACGAGAAAACCTGCCTAGATGCCCGAATGGATTCCTCTACGACCCAATCACCAGGGAGTGTCGAGGTTCGTGGGTTCTCCGTGGAGTTGTGTGGGTTGTGGAGTGCCGTGGGATGAGGGAATAACTCCTTCTCTTAGACGTGAACGAGTGCTTGGGAGAGGATCCGTGTAAGGGAGGGAATTCCTCCTGCATCAATCTTCCGGGGGGATATCGGTGCGACTGTCCCGTTGGATTCCAGTTCAACATCCGGACCAAGGACTGCCAGGGTATCTGCTATTAAGTAACTGGGTGGAGGAAGTGGAAGGGAAGTCATGAGTCGTTTTCTCGTGCTTACAGACGTGAACGAGTGTCAGCTGGAATTGCACAACTGCCAGACAACACAGCGCTGCGATAACACGATCGGCTCCTTCACGTGCATCCGGATGACCGGCTGTGGCACCGGCTACACTCTCAATGCGCATACTGGACTCTGCGAAGGTAATTCATTTTAACTCGATACATCTTCGGAGCGAGTGATGACAACGCCACGATCCCTAGACGACGACGAATGCGAACTGGGGACGTCTAAGTGCAAGGAACTGGGCCCGGACTGGGAGTGCGAGAACACGCAGGGAAGCTTCAGATGCATCAAGTCCTGCCCCCCCGGAGAAGAGACGAACGAACGAACCAACCGTTGCGAACCGCTTCGTCGGACCCCTCCACCCCCTTCCTGCCCCTCGGGCTACCAGACAGGACCTAAAGGCTCCTGCATTGGTACGAAAACGAGTGCCCTCCCCCCCCCCCTCCTTCGCATCCACTAAACCCCTTCTCCCTTGCAGACGTCGACGAATGCGTAGAGAAGCCTTGTGAGGAGAGGGAGAGATGTGTTAATTCCCCCGGTTCCTACACGTGCGTCAACCTGCTTCAATGCGAACCGGGATTTAGAGCCGACTCCAGCCGCTCCAGATGCATCGGTCTCTTTTCTTTTCACTGTCAGAAGGGGGAGGGTGATGAGTTTTGGAAGGTCTCCATTTTCCTTGAAAATGTCTGCAGGGGTTAAGAAGTGTGTCGTTCTCAGTTTCGAGACCCTGAAATCCATTAATTTCTATCCGATGTAGACTTGCATTTCACCTCGATGCATATTCTATCGTCTTGGGTGCAAAAATCTAGATCCTCAGGTTTACTACACATACATACATTTTTCGTAACCAGCTAGTTTGTTGTAGGTTTTCGTATGAATGCTGGGTTCTGGTATGCTGTCGGTCATGCTCTCATCTGCTTTCTAATGAATTTAGCTATGAGGAACCATCAGTCCAAGGTGCTTTTTCATGCAGTATTTGAATGAGTGTAAATTCTTCTCGAAATCGTATCTAAGCGTCTCGCCTAGAAGCAGGCTTGAAGAAATGTACAGGGTATGGCAAAAAAATGTGACCAACGACTTGTGACCTAAGTATTTCCGCTCACACTAGAGCTATTTTCGTGAAACTTTCACCTTGCATATATGAGTATGTTTCCAACTGATACTTAAAATTTCACTTAAAGTTGCTGTGCAAAAGCAATAATATCAGCACCCATTGCAAAGAAGTTAGACATTGAGAATGGACAAGAGCTCCTGCTGGTAGTGAAGTGGAGGGCGAGGGCTGTTCCCCTTGGTCATCCAGACCACATCGAACTCCTCTTCCTTTTGAAGTCATTCATGGTGCTGACTGTCTCTTGCAGGTGGTTTTCATGAGCTTATTCCCAATGAATAGCAGATGAATCAATGAATATCAATCCAGAGAGTTTACTCAACGTCCATTTAGAATTTCCCTTGTTTTACGTCATTCTGAGTCTGCAAAGTATAACGAAAAAGACCAATAACTTTGTATCACACGATTGCTTTAGTCATATCCTACCAAATTTGCTGAAGACGTTGCACTTTTTCATTTATTTTAAAGTCAACAAAGCTGCAAAATCCATTAATTCAGATCAAAGTTATGAACAATATATATGACAAGTCTGACATTTGAAATGGAGAGTTCCTTTAAATAAAAAAAAACGAAGAGAAATTCCTAATGAACTTTGAGAAAACTCTCTGGATTAATATTCATTGATGCGAAGATCATGAAAACCATCTGCAGGAGACAACCAGACAAATGAATGAATTTACACGGAGAAGGAGAAGGAGGAGGAGTGGTCTCGATGACACTGCTCGAGCGTTTCCTCCGCTTCACTACCAGCAGAAGCCCTAGTACATTCGCAATGTCAAACTTCCTTTCGATATTTGCAGATAGAATTGCTCTGGGACAACATATTTGCGTAAAATTTCAAGTTTCGGTTGGAAAAATACTCATATATTCAAAGCGAAAGTTTCACGAAGATAGCTCCAGGGTGATCGGAAATACTTAAGTCAAAACACATTGGCCTTTTTTTTTTTGCTATACCCTGTGCATGATGATGTCATGAACTGCCTTTGCGTGATGCATCTGGTTTGTTAGACGTGGACGAATGCGGCGAGGGACTCCACGACTGCGGGGGGGAGCAGACGTGTCGGAACAGGGTCGGGGGGTACGTGTGCGAGTGCCCAGTCGGATACGCCCTGGACGACAGGGACGGGAGGGGACGGAGCTGTAGGGACGTGGACGAGTGCAGTCTGTATCGGGGACAGGTGTGTTCGGGGCTCAACTCCAACTGCGTCAATCTGCCGGGGTCGTATCGGTGTACGTGCGATGTGGGCTTCGCTAGTTCGCCGGATCAGCGCTCGTGTCTCGGTCTGTGGCTTTTCTCTCTCGGCTGAGGGTGGTTGCGGGTGGAGATGTTGAGGGGAGAAATGTGGGGTGTTGAAGATGTGGACGAGTGCAAGGAGACGCCGGGGATCTGTCGTCACAACTGCGTCAATACCTGGGGGTCGTTCCAATGTTCGTGTCGGCGGGGGTTCGTGTTGAGCAACGATGGCAGGTTCGGTATACCGCGACTGCCGTCCGTCTTTCCTTGTATTCTATTAGACCTTACTATATTGTTGCTGACTCTTTGCAGGTCTTGCAACGACATCGACGAATGTTCGGGACGAGGCGGAGACCGCCTGTGCGTCGGAATCTGCATGAACGAGCCCGGCAGCTACTCGTGCATGTGCCCCGAAGGGTACAGGCTGGAGGCCGATGGCAGGCACTGCAAAGGTGATCCCATTCGTCTCTCGCATCTTCTTCGCTTCGAGAAGGGTTTCGATGAGATCTAGTTTTGTGTGATGGGTGAGGGGAGCAGACGTGGACGAGTGCGCAGAGGATCCGTGCGGAGGGGTCGGGGTCGCTTGCGTGAACGTGGGTGGAGGATACCGGTGTGCCAGCATCACCTGTCCCCCCGGTTACGACCTGGATGCCCCGGCCAAGAAGTCAGTCTTTTCTACTCGAACCTCTACTTGCCTAATTACTTTCGTTAGAGGGCTTTCAGGTGTTTTTGAGAATTTTCATGGAAGTGGACTGGGGCGGATAGAAAGATGATGCGATGGGCGGGTTGTAGTGGTGATGCCCTGTATGTCCCTGATGGGATTTTCACAACTTTGCATCACTCTTTGGGGAAATTGCGAAATCGTCTCATGCAATATTGTATGAGATCATTTCAAGATGATTTATAAGATGATTCATGCAATCTACATGGATGCGGCCAGGGAATGGCACATCCATTGCGGCTCTTTCAGCCGCCAATGTCAATGCAAAAACATTCAAGTAACCGCATAAAATGATTTAAAGGATTTTGGTAGAGTTGCTACTTTTTCTTTCCCTATTCATTTCTTTACAGTATAATATTATTTGTTTCTCATCGCTTTACAATGCTGTCGCCTCGTTTTCCGAGAACTAGAACAGGTGAAAGATCACAATAAGTAAAAACATCATTTCTTCGCCTAGCTCGTTCTCCCGTTGCAATCATGACTCGAACATAAAGTTCTCGATGACGTCTAGATGATTCCCAGGGAACGAAAATTCACGTGCTGTCCAGCTGGTGGCTGCTGCTAATCCTTTTTTCGTGTAAATCAGATTAATTGTTTTTAGCGGGCCTCCTTCCCTGAATGGAAAGAGGCCACTTATGCTCCCGTCCTGTCCGTCCGTGTGTCCGTGTGTCACACTTTAATTGTCCGACGATAACTAAGAAAATATTGGCCTGATTAATGCGAAAATTGGCAACTGGGTAGATATGACCAGGATACAGGCTGAGATCGTTTTGTGGCGAATTCGCACCAAAATTGGCATTTTTATTGCAAACTTTGAATTTGAAATTTAGCCCCGGAGGGGAAGGCGTGAGTACCCGGTCGCCCTTCAGATTCTGGACCACAATGCGCATGCGAATACGACCCAGGCTTTGGGCGCGGCGCCGTGTCAGCAACTAGAGCTGTCAGTTCCCTCCCAACCTTCGTGACGGATGGTTCCAACCACGCACAGCCCTCCATCCTCCCATCATTGTTTCATGGGCACCGTTTGTCTATGTTTACCAAATATAAATGAGAAATGAGGTTTTTGATGGTCGAAGACCGGAAAGAAATGGCACTTAGTTCAATTAGGTGACAAAATGAGGGTTTCTTTAGCTGAAAGGAGGCCCACTACTGGATTGGGCTTGCCCAACTTGTTTAATCTGGAAACGGAATGCCTTCTGAATCGTGAGTCTCATAACGCAGATGCAAACGACGGAACACCCGCTGCATCGCGACGGACATAACCTGCATCCGCCAGCCCCTCAGCTACTCGCACTATTACATCTCCCTGCCGAGCAACGTGGAGTTCATGCAGGGAGGGAGCCACACGGATCTCTTCATGATGAGGGGTGCGTCTGCTCCGGGGATCCAGATCCAGTTCACTCTGGATCATAAGTCGTCCAGGGCTCCTTCCTCGGTCGCCCCGGCATCCAGGTGACTTGATTTCTTTATTTAGACAAAAAGAAGAAGTGAACAGTTTTTTGTGACAATAATAGGAACAGGGTTAATGCGAATGGGATGAGTGCATTTCACAATTCATGCCATTCTGGTGTATCAGAAAAATTATTAAAGAAATGGGAACGTCTGCATTAAATTCGGGAATTATGAAACTTGCAATTGTCGAGGTTTTCAATTCGAAGGTAGCGGCAGTAACGAGGAATTATCTTCAGCCAGTTAGTCTCCGGTAGGAGCATGTGGGAAAAGGGGGCATTTTCTTTACTTCTGAGTCTCTCAATCACTCAGAGTTCCCACCCCATTTTCAGGAACAACTTCAAGCTGAGACACTTGACGGAGACGGAGGCGGGGATCTTGCTGGTTCGGTCCATCGAAGGCCCCCAAGACGTGGAGCTTCAACTCACGATGGACATGATCCAGAGCGGCAGATACGTCGGTTCGCACATCGCACGCGTCTTCATCTACGTCAGCCGTTACGAGTTCTGAGCCGAGCTGCGGGCCGGACGGATCCACGCGTAAAGAATCTAGTCATGGATTTCCTTGGACTCGAGTGCGAACGAGCCGCCTTCTTCAATAGTAGTTGTGTGTGTTTGTGTGCGTTTAATTTTTTTTTGTTGTTTTCAATCGGCTTATCGTCCTCGTTGACACCCGAGAGGTGGCCTCACGAGTCATGTTTTCCCATTCCCCTCGTTTGTCGTTTGCTCGCAGGGTTCACCGGTTATTAATCGTGTTTTTTCTAGAATAAAGCATTCGAGAGGGCGATTGGTGAAATATGTATGATATTCACGATAATACAAGAACAGGTATTTCCTTCAGGTTGCAAACTAAGGTGATGAAAGGGCTGTGAGTACCAAGAACGAGTTGAAATTCCTCCGAAATTAGCACTGATCAATTTCCCTGTCGAAACTGGGTTTGGATCTGGAAAACTATGAACTGATCGGAAACGAACGACTGATCTAAAAACTAATTTGCTGATTATAGAGACAATCGTGCATTTTTGAGCAAGAAGAGTGAGTTATGAAACCATAAGCAATGATGAGAGATGATGACCTGATAACCGGAATTGGGTTAATATTGAGGATGAAAGGTGAACGAAGAAGAAGCAAATTCGCAGTGGAGCACATCGTTTGTAAAGTTTATCTTGATCATCTCAGGGGTAAATCGCCCTACACTAGGATGGGCTCGATTTCAATCATTTTAATTTTTTATATTTTGATTTTTATCGTTTTGAGCCGTTTATGTTCGCGGTTACAAAGAGTTTACGTTTGCTGAAAGATCGAGAAAGAGAGAGAAAGAGAAAGAGATGCGAATGAATTAGCACATTTGAGTTTTTGTTGCATCTGATTTACTCGACGTGAATTTGATTTGCTCGCCTAACCTCTTCTTGGAGTGCAAGTTCCATCGAGGTTCATATGCGAACAAAATAACATGGAATTCACAGCTTCTTCAGTGTCAGTGTCAGTGTCATGTACAGTAGATCCGTATATGACACTGACATCACTCTTCGTGATGTCAGTGTCAGTACTTGCAGTCGGTGCGGAGATGTCGGTACATTTGCTGTTTTATTTTTCCCCCGAAGTACTAACAACACCATGTGATCCCTACAGAGATGGCGTCTGTCCAGTTCCACAACTCCTCTAGATATGGCGGTAGTCCAGTGCGTCAGTTACTTTATTGCTGCAGAGATTTCGCTAGTACGGCACATCAGTTCTCGATTCTCTGCCGAGATGGCACTAGTCTGTCGGTTCAGTTCCCTTATACCTTTAGATATGGCGCTAGTTCTGCACTGCATGATCTCTCTAATGATGCAGCTGCTCGTTCTCTATTCTTTCTCCTCACTTCCAGATGGTGCATAGAAGCAATGGGATTTCGGAACTCCTCATATATAGTGTCTTCCAATACAGAAGAATATGTCACAAGGTCTAACGTACAAAATAACTGCTAATGATGAGCAGCTGAAAACTCAAATTGTGCAGGCTTCGAAACGACATGACGCAAACAATCCTTCGAGTATAGAATGAGTGTATAATGGTATAATGAGTATAGAATGGAAATTCTTCTTATAAGCTGGAAGCCAGCCCTCCAGTTTGACAAGTTAATTCTGCCTTCCCCTTCCACCTCTCTCCTCCCCTCCCGTTCTATTAATAGATACACGACTCACTTCCGACCGATTTCCTGGCATATTCTTCACAAAAGAAAAAGTAGGCATTGCTCAACTTCTCATACGTAGTATTACTTTCCACTGAACCTATCCATCCTTATTAGTGGGCCTCCTTTCCTGAAAGGAAAGAGGCCATTTATGGTCCCGTCCTGTCCGTCCGTGTGTCAGTGTGTCCGTGTGTCACACTTTGGTTGTCCGACGATAACTATGAACCAATGCGAAAATTGGCAAGCAGGTAGATATGAAAAAGATACAGGCTGAGTTCGCTTCGTGGTGAATTTGCACTAAAATTGGCATTTTTATTGCACATTTTGGATTTGGAATTCGCTAGCGGAAGGGAAGGCCTGAGTACCATGAGCCCTTCAGGATATGGATCACAATGCGCATGCGCATACGACCCTGGTCTTGGGCGCAGTGCCGTGTCAGCAACCAGAGCTGTCAGTTCCCTCCCAACCTTCGTGACGGATGGTTCCAACCACGCACAACCCTCCATCCTCCCATCATCATTTCATGGACATTAAGGGTAATTTTCAAACGTAACTGAAAAATGATGCTTTAGATGGCCGAAGACCGGAAAGAGTTGGCATTTTGTTCAATTAGGTGTCAAAATGCGGGTCTGCTAAAATGAAAGGAGGCCCACTACTGGACTGGGCTTGCCCATCTTGTTTCTCCATGTGAACGACAACACCCATGGAAACCCTTGTCGTTTGCATGCATAGGAGAGCATGAAGGGTTAACTTTACTTTCCACATTCCCAATTCCCTATTTAAGAATCCAGTGCCCTGAAAAGTATCAAACCTTTAAACACATAACGAACACATTACACACATCGTTCAAGAAGCAAAAAGAGTCTACATTCTCACGCATTAAATTTGTATTTTAACCACTCCTTTGCCGATATTTCCTTGCCTTCCCAGATTCTAACTCCATTTCTACGAGGAAATGAATCGGGGCTAATTTTCGCAGGAATTACGACACTTCGCACTCAGTCTTATAACTTCTTATTAAAATCTGGGGAGAAATCCTGTTACTGTGTTGTCATCCGTTTAATATGCATTTCTTCCATCGCAATCTCAAGTGCTTTATTTCTAGGAAACACACGATTAGGAACGGGTAAACCCAGGGAACACACAAATGAGGGGAGCAGAAAAAACGTGACTCTCGTGAGACCACCTCTCGGGGATCCTCCAGGACAGAACTACTGCTTGATGAGGTGACTCGTTTGTAGCCGTATCCGAGGAAATCCATGACTAGATTCTTTGCAGGTGGGTCAGTTCGGCCGGCAGCTCGGATCAGAACTCGTAACGGCTGACGAAGACGAAGATGCGTGCGACGTGAGAACCGACGTATCTGCCGCCCTGGATCATGTCCATCGTGAGTTGAAGCTCCACGTCTTGAGGGCCTTCAATGGACCGAACCAGCAAGATCCCCGCTTCCATCTCCGTCAAGGGTCTCAGATTGAAGTTGTTCCTGTAAGGGGGTGGAGAGCCAGAGTGACTCGGAGACTCAAAGGGAGAGAAAATGTCCCCAGTTCCCCCCCCCCCCCCCCCCCCCCCCCCCCCCCCCCCCCCCCCCCCCCCC